>CAJHNH020000561.1:0-258171 GCA_905116865.2 Candidula unifasciata
CTGTCAAGGACCTGATATCTCGCTGTACGGCCCTGTGACAGACAAACTATACCAAAACACACTCAACACATACACAAATGAAGCACACACATCATCTTTAATGGCCAAAGAACAATATAACCTAAAAAAAACAACCTCTACAGTTATGGACAGTCCCTCATCCGAAACCCCCGGGCAGTGGCGGCAGTTATATTTACCTATCCACCCCGGGCCATTCCCATGGATATACCCAAAGGACACGATTCCACCTCCTGTAGTGCAGCGCCAACTAGGCTACGATCTTCGCCATGCGAGACTCAGTGGCACACGCAGGGTGAGTGGTTCAAGTATTAGCGGACAATGTCAACGAGTGACAGCACAAGACGCAGATAACCCCCAAAAATCCAGGGACAAGAACACCTACCTAAACATGGTACAACCCCAACACAACTGTCTTAGCATACTATCAGCACACGAGGAATAACAACAGCTAACCAACACATACGACGACAGCGTTAACACTACACAACCTATCTGTCAATTCCTAACAAAAAAAATACAATCACGTCTCTCAAAATGTCCTCATCCTCGCCGTCCTTTCTCTCTCCTCTCCCCGTTCAGCTCCGGTTCAAACGTGTACGTTGCACCAGTGTTCACGAATCTCGGGTTTTCCCCGTATCATCAAATCAACTGGCTGAGCGCTGGTGCACATTTTTGGTCCGTCAAACACCAACATGTAGTTACACGACGTATTGTCTATACTCTGTCCCACAGGGCTATGACATCCACCCCTCCTCTAAAACGATACTTCCTGATGACAGACATGGATGCTACTTATCCTAGTCTGTAATCAAGTATCGACAACTAGGTATGGAATCTAACCCCCTATTTAACGAACAATCAGTTAAGTGGGTAGGCATGAGATACTTTTACCCTGAGTCAACCACATGAGAATAAAGTACCTAAATTTGTGGATGTACACACATGAGGACAACAGCCTCCCCCGAAGGTACAAATATTGTCAGTACCTGACACAAATCCGCCACCATATCCAACACCTTCTAATCATACAGGTAATGACTTTAAAATAATGTGGGTAAGCCCACTGAACTTAACCCCACTCCCGTGCGAGTTAAACGCCATTGAACGCGCTTCCCAGCGATGCTAATAACAATGGTCGTCACAGATATGTCTTCCCGAGATATCCATGGTTCTTTTGCAGCTCCCGACGTCCCGTCGTACTGTGTCTATAAATACGCAATCCCTGCCAAGACACTAGTCACACCTTCTGACCAACAGTGTAGAATAAATAGTAGACAAATACGTGACCTGCACGACGCATATCCATCCACCAAGGATACCGTCAACCCACATGTATAGTCTCCGACAATTTAAAAACCCCATAATTAGTCTCAGTGAAGCTCATTTGAAATACAATGTCCTCCCAACAATTTGTTCACTATAATCGCTTTATAATTGTCACATATTTCTAACAACAAAAACTATCAAATCATTTAATTATTTTATCTAACGTTGTTATTCTAACCTACAATACTACTAGTGTATTACATCTGTAAAAAGAAAACATGTGCAAGCTTGATTTCTTTGAAATCTTATTGTGAAATGATTATATATATACACACTATTACATGAAGTTGCTCGTCAACACTACGTAGAGTAACCATGAAAATTTAGCGGCAGAATAATTATTGTAAAACTTTAAATGCCAAAATTTGTGAAACAGTTTATGTGTGAAATGTCTAGAACAAAATCCGAAAAATAAAAAAATGTAAGAAAAATCATTAGATTTAGCATAACAGCAAAACCAATTCTCGAAAAATTATTACATGATAAAATAAATAAGTTATACACCTTTACCATAAAAAAAAAAACATAAAAGAGAAATCACATACAACATATGACATATACAACATAAAAATACACCAACTCTTCATAAGTATCAATGCAAATATATATATATGAACATATATATGCATAAACTTATGTCAACACAGTACATCTTTCGTTCATCCATTCATTCCATTTTATTACCCTTTCACTCTTTTATCATAATTAACTAATCCACTTGTTCCTGAGGGTCTCCTTAGAATCATTGAATTGACAACGGTTGAAAACTTTTGAAATTTTCCAGACGTGCATAGGTTAGTATAGTTTGGTACGCAACTGTTATTAATGTCCATTCAGTTAAAAGGTACAGTTTCTGAGGAACGGTATTTATCTTGAAGAATATCTTGAGAATTGTAAATGTCCAACATAGTTCAGCCTGGTTGAATGTGTAATTGCTACTAATGTCCATGTAGCCAATGAGATTAGTCTCTGCAGCAACAGTATGTATGTTGAAGAAAATGTATTCAGTCTCAGTTGCAGATATTAGATGTACGGAACAGTGTCAGTATAAACAGAAAGGTTTCAAGTTCTCTTTGAGGAACGTACATTAACATCATTACATTGTCAGATAGACTCTGTCAAGTCTGTCTATTTAAAACACTGTGTAAAGTTATCATGTGTAGTGAACTACGGCATCAAGCAACATTGTCTGTATGAAGTGAAAACTATATCTTGAGTAGAGTTCTGCATCAAACAACACTGTCTCTGTATGCAGGTATTGTGAAAGCTTGTAGTTTTGCTTCAGGATACAGACAGTTTTTTTTTAGCATGCTGTCAATCGAATATCTTTAAAGTTGAAAATGTCGTTTGATCGAACTGACATGACTCTGTTGGATGCAGAGTCATTTTATAAACGGCTAAGTAGGTCTGCTATATGGTTGGTGGAGCCTTTGATATGAGCAATCTGAAATTTGAAGTCTTGCAGTAGCAATGCCCATCTCGCAATGCGGATGTCTTTCGGAGATGTCGACTTGATGACTCGGAGCGGTTTGTTGTCATACCGTTCCTCAGCTGATGTCAACTTTCTGCTAACATAGCAGATCGGGTGTAGTACCTCTCCATCCAGCTGCATCCACTGGCATTGCACCTAAGAATAAAAGGCAATTTAGAATTGGGCAATTTTAACATGGGGAGACTGGAGAAAAGGGTTTTAATCCTGGCGAAGGCCTGGTCCAACTCCGTATTCCACTAGATCGTATTGGCTAACCCTTTTTCAATAGTCGCGTGAAAACTGTTGTTTCCAGACCATGATTGAGAATGTTTTTTTTTTTTTTTTAAATAATAATAGTTTATGAGCCCCAGTAGGCTTCGGATTTCCTTTTTGGTGGTAGGGATTTTCAAATTCGAAATTTTTGTAACAATCTTCTCATTCCTCTTCATCATCATCACTTTAGAAATTTTATGGCCTAAAAAATCAGTTTCATCAAAATAAATTTCAACTTTTGAGGGCTGTATAATCAGTCCAAAATGTTTAGTTCTTTGAACAACAGATGTTCTGTTGAACATTAATAATGTAAATGCACATATCAATAACAAACATTGGAATAATAGAAACATTAGAACATGTTTTACGTTGATGGATCTGTTGATGTTTGACCCTATGTGCTTTTTGCTTTGAGTGTATCTGTCTGGATCAACAGGGAATAAGTTACAAAATTTAACATTCTCTTGTTTTTCTAACAGTGGCACTCGCTCTGAAATATGGACATGTTCACATGCACACTGGGAAGTGGAAAAAACGGGTGCAAGAATGTCTTTTTCAGAAGAAAGGGATTCTTTGGGTTCAGAAAAGAGACTTTTAATAATGTATAATCTGGTAGAGGGCGGAGTCACTGTTGTGTTGAGTCCCTCGACCCGCAGAGATGGTTTTGAAAGGAGTGGCAAAACTTCTTTAAACTGTATATATTTATCTGGAGGATTGTCAAATTGTATGTTTGTGATGACCTCATCTCTGATGTTTGTTTGAGTGGACGAAATAACAGTTGAAAGTTTTTCCTTGCATTCTGTCACACACACATCTTTCTCTCCAACAGTTTGTTGTCTTGTTACAACACCACAATCAATGTTTTCTTGCTGCCATTTCACTACATCACTTTCAGACACATCTCTCACATTCTTGCAGTTGCCTAGAATGACATCAGCCACTGGATCTAATAGCACGGCAAACTTAGTCTTTCCAGTACAATATGCTGATCTTAGATTGGCCCATGCCAGCTCATACCTTTCTTTCCTTCCAGAAAACGTACGACATTCAATATGTTCCCCTGTGTAATCGCAGTCATTCACCAAGCTCTTTCTAATGCCTAATACTGTCGACCCACTGTCCCTCAAAATTGTACACTTCTGTCCATTGATGAAACCACTGCTGAGATTCAGTTTTCCATCAAAGCCAGTTGCAGCATTTGCATCTCCTGTTGCTAATACATCATGGCCACAGGTCAGTTTGCCATTATTATTGAATGTCTTGCATACCTGGCACTTCGTTTCTGCAAAGTCTACAATCTCTGCAGCATTTGCCGTAGACTGTTCAGGAATACCTGGATCCGACATCATACCATCATTCTCGTTCCCACTACTTTCAGAAGTCTCTGCCGCAACACTTTGATGATATTGTTTACGATACTTACATTTTTCCTGCAAGTGATTAATTGCACGGCAGATGCGGCATTCACGAGGTAGGCCATATGAGCTTTTTCGTTCTGTTCTCCTCTTAAGCCAGTTCTGGACATGCTGTTCAAATCCTGGATTCTCCTCACACCACTGCCTTTTACCATGCTCCGTTTTACAATACGGGCATGTGATCATCGGGCCCTTATCCTTAAAGGATCTGTGACTCCTATGGTCTTTGAATGTCCTTCTTGTAGCCTCGGTGTGGTACGATTTTTTTCTGTAAACAGGTTGCACAGCAGCCCCATAATTGACATCTGAGCCTTTACCAAAAATGAAAATGTTTCTATGAGCATTGAAATAGGCTGCTCCTGATGTTTCCATTTCTTTGACTGTGGATGGCTTTTGTTCAATTAAGAATGTCATCATGTTACTGGGTACACTAGATAAAACTTTATCTCTAATTAGTAGATCTTTTAATAACTCAAAAGATTTACCAATCCTAGCAGCTGTTATCCACTTATCAAAGGTAGTCTCAACTTCCGACATGTAGTCGATAAAGGTTTGTTCAGGTTTTGGAGACAGATTTTTAAAAGTGTTCCTATAAGATTCCTCATCTAGTGCAAAATGCTGTAAAATTCTACCCTTCACAAACTCATAATCATCTAACTTCTCGACAGGAATTGTTTCTAACAGTTTCAATGGTTCACCCCCTAGATGTTTCCTGTAGACTAGTGACCATTCTGTAAGTGGTACTTCAAAGTGTTTTGCCATGTATTCAAAATTTTGTGTCCATGCCGAAATGGATTCACCTTGGTTGAAAAATTTAACCAGACCCTGATACTTTTTAAAGGAAGGCTCAGCTGCCTTTAACTCCGCCTTTCTCATCAGTACCTCGGCATCCCTATGGGCTTCTAGCTCTTTTGCCTTTAGTTCCATTGTTAATCTCTCTTTCTGTATCTCAGTGTTACTGATTATCTCTTTGTCCCTCATCAATAACTGTACTTTGTCTCGTTCAGCCAAAGCTGCCAACTCTTGCTGTTTCAAAGCCGCCTGAGAAGTTATCTCTTTCTCTCGTACTGCTAGTTCTTGTTGTTTCAAACTGACCTCTTGCTCTTTTAACATTGCCTGGGCCTTTAGTTCCTGCTCTTTTAACATTGCCTGGGCCTTTAGTTCCTGCTCTTTTAACGCAGCCTGGGCCGCTAACTGTTTTTCTATTGTACTAGCCTCGATCTCTTTGGCTTTATTTTGCGCCTCTATTTCGAGTTTCTTCAGTTTCCTTTCGTCTGCACGATCTCGTCTGTCACGATCCTCTCTTTCTCTTAACTCTGTATACTTCTTGTCAGCCCATTCTAGCGCTTTTTCACCCGTCAGCTCATGTTGTCTGGCCATTTCTATAAAGTCGGCGAGACTAGACATCTTGTAGTAGTACAACAATTACAATCAAACTGTTGCCATTGCTGATCAATAAATAAATACACGCACGGTTAGAAAAAAAATATATTGAAGAACAACGCTTTAACGTAGTAACAACAGAAATGCAGTCACAATTACAAAAAAAAATAAGACTGGACAATATTACAGCTCAGATAATAAAAGCAGTATAATAGCAACTGTTAAAACACTTTGGATAGTAACAGCTGAAACTCAGAATAGGAATCCGAAAGCTACTCCTTAACAATTTCAGATGAGGATGGATGATGTGTGCACTCAAAACAATACTTATATGTAATGAACAGGATAGACAAGAATGATAGAAGAACGATGAACGGCGCCAGACCGACCCAATGGAACACCTAGGACAAGGAGAAAACCAGAAACCAACGCCACAATCAAAACCACAATTCAACTTATCTTTTCTCCAGTCCTGGGAATATGGCTGCCCGATGAAAAACACGATGAAGCAACAATGATGATCGAGGGCGAAGGGCCTTGCTGAGGATTTCTTGGACTCTCAATCAGACACACAGCAGAACATCACATTTATCACGCATTGATGCACTCAAAAAAAAAAAAAAATACTTATTTACCGTGTATGTCGCCCTATCGTCGCCTATCCGTAAAGACGCACCCTATTTATAACACATTCAGTCGTTACCACTAAATACACACAGTCAAGACGCCAACATTAGACATTATTCACAAAACAATCACAATCTAGTGCTAACAATAAATCAGACAAGACTCGATATCACTATCAAGTTTTTAGGAGTTGATTGCGCATACGATGCCACTAATTAAGGGAACCATCCCAGCAACGCAATGAAACCAACTCAGTAGCCATATCATGAATTAAGAGACGAGCCGAAATATGTCTGCACTATGACCATAAACGAAATTACCACAAAAAACTGTTAAAAATCTATACTTTGTCAATAGTTAACCCTAGTCAGACAACACATATAATATTCTAGTAACATTCTATCTCAATCAACTACTAAGGTTGGGTTAAAATCTACAGAACAACTGCCATTATGTATCAATTTGGTTCAAATCCTAACGGACGTAGCCTCCATTTTATCTGTCAAGGACCTGATATCTATATTATTGAACTAGGGCTCGCTGTACGGCCCTGTGACAGACAAACTATACCAAAACACACTCAACACATACACAAATGAAGCACACACATCATCTTTAATGGCCAAAGAACAATATACCCTACAACAACCTCTACAGTTATGGACAGTCCCTCATCCGAAATCCCCGGGCAGTGGCGGCAGTTATATTTACCTATCCACCCCGGGCCATTCCCATGGATATACCAAAGGACACGATTCCACCTCCTGTAGTGCAGCGCCAACTAGGCTACGATCTTCGCCATGCGAGACTCAGTGGCACACGCAGGGTGAGTGGTTCAAGTATTAGCGGACAATGTCAACGACAGTACAAGCACAAGACGCAGATAACCCCCAAAAATCCAGGGACAAGAGCACCTACCTAAACATGGTACAACCCCAACACAACTGTCTTAGCATACTATCAGCACACGAGGAATAACAACAGCTAACCAACACATACGACGACAGCGTTAACACTACACAACCTATCTGTCAATTCCTAACAAAAAAAATACAATCACGTCTCTCAAAATGTCCTCATCCTCGCCGTCCTTTTCTCTCCTCTCTCTCCGTTCAGCTCCGGTTCAAACGTGTACGTTGCACCAGTGTTCACGCATCTCGGGTTTTCCCCGTATCATCAAATCAACTGGCAGAAAGCAGTGACAAACTACTGGATGTAAATGTGCCTAGAAAAACACAACAGCAGGTGCTGGGGTTGGTTTGGCAACGTCCTGTAACTAAAATCTTTGTGTGTGTGTGTGTTGGTGGCAACAGCTTTTTTTTTTTATTGACACCAATGATTTTGCAGAAACAGGCTTTTAATCCATGGAGAGCTTTTGAAAACATATCGCCCGGACAGCCTCTTGCACTCAAGTTATTCTTATTACCTCAAACTGCATTCCCATAATAGTTCTGAATAGAGTCGATTTGTATGCCTGTAAGCCTTTCCTTGCCATCAATACTCTTTCAATATGACAGCCCTCCCCCACTCAAACTTGATCTTGCATGGTTGGGTACTCATTGTTCTTTTTGTGCACGTGCCCCAAGCATGCCAATTTCACAACAGGCTTATTACTGTATGGCTTTGAAGCTGTTTGTGTCACCATCTCCAATGCAGCATGTTTATCTCAGTTTATATCTTTTAACTGATGTGGAAAATAATTCTTTAGCAATTGTTGCCTCAGTACCTCCAGATGAACCATTATGTGTAGATCTACATTGTGATTGGTGATTTTGTTCCCACAAATTATAAGCTTCTGAATCCTTGTCTTGAGTGTTCCAGTAGTCCCAAGATGTGGACACTTTTAGGAGTGTACCTGGATAAATAACCTTACCTGTGACACAGCCAATGAGTGGGGTTACCCCTATTTTTTTTAGGAATGTCAAGGGGTCATTTTAGGTTCCATCTACAGACACATCAATATCACTGCAGTCATCATCATCTGAATCTGTCTTTCCTGCTAATTTAAATTCTATTTCTGCTGCTTTCTTCAAGTTAGCTGCCTGAGAGGAGCTAAAAGCACTTTCTGTCCTATCATTTAATAGTTTATATGTACTCTTCTGGAACAGGTGGCGGAAGATTCATTATTCAAAAAAATGTTTGCAAGTCCAAACTATCACCTCCTGCACAGCACATAGCAAAAACAGTTTGCCTATTTTCTGAGTGTACTTTTAAGCTGTTGTTGTTGACACTAATTTGAGGGTTGGAATGAAAAATGGTCTGTCTGCAGTTTTGGTTGCTGCATACAAATTTAAATTGACTACCAAGTCATTCTCTTTCATTCTTAGTCTGACTTGATTGTAACAAAATGCACAAACTAGCTGAGATAAAATGTAGTGAAACTAAAAATTTTCAGACCTATAATCCTGTACCCTTTGCCATCACATTTTGGATAACTGTATGTCTTATCACATTTTTCTGGATCATCATCAGTGCCATACAGTTTGTAATTTTTTATAGACAACTGAGTGGGCGTTGCACTGGGAATGTCAACTTTAAAACTGTGCACTATAGTACATTCGTCCCATATAATAAGTTAACACACTTGGAGTACTTTACCCATTGCAGAATTTTTGTGTTGATATTGCATGTTGGTGTCTTGGTGATTTGCATATTTAATGGCATTTCAGTGCTGTATGCGCTGTTTGGCCACTGTCTAAAAGAGTTGCTGCAATTCCAAAAGTTGCGATTGCCAGTGATCGTATGGTTGCCAAAATAAGTGAAATAAGAAACGTTTTGCCTGTGCCTCCGGGTGCATCTATTAAATACAATCCACCGGTTTGGCCTGTAATTGCATGCATAATTCTGTCAGATGCTATGCATTGTACTGGAACTAATTTTGGAAGATTTGTGCGAACAAATGTATTCAATTTGTTGACATCAAAGTGTGTTTCTCATTGCAACGCACGATCAAAAAGGTTGTAAACACTGTTCCGCTAGTATCACACTGTTATACTGTGTGATGACGATAAAGAAAAACTCTCGTGTGTTTAGTAAATACCGTTGCTACAATATTATCACAATCTAAACACTGTTAGTAAAACACCGTTACTATCATAAGTCACCGCAGTGACGCTAGGATTTGAAGTAAAATGTTGTAATGTTAGTATTTAACTGTTCACGGATTTAAAACATGTATTTGATTAGAAGCATAGCATTGTTTGACTCGCGCTGCTAACTTTTACGAGCTTCACACCATGAGGTTGACTGATTTTCACCATTCCCAATTGTACCAGTGTTTTTTGTGTGATTGCCAAACATATGATGTCCTAAATGGAAACCAGTGCCTCATTTTATATGTTTGGTGTAAATTGAATGTCTGGATTTTGATTCACTGTAGGTGTGGCAATGTGCGGATATATAAGAGAAGTCTATATTATTTAGACTTCCCTACTCATGACAGCGTCCGCAGTCCCAATAAATTTTGGCTCGGCAAGGTTATGAAACTATTGGGATGGCCCCATGTATAAGAGACTGAGACGTGGTCATGTGACAGGAGTCAGAAAGGTAAGACTAGCACTGGATGTAGAAAGCTTCATGCTAGTCTAGTTATTCCGTCGCACACACTCCTATCAGTAGATACTTGAGCTCCCAGAAAGATAAGTAGGGAAAGGATGAGAAAGGTATCTTTCAAGCTCACTCTCACCGTAGTAAACAAGACTAGACGAGGTGGGTAAACAGGTACGATCATACAATGTAATAATTGCTATGCTATTTTTTGATTGGCAAAAAATAATTAAAAGTTTTTTCCTCTGTGAGAAGTTAGTTGGCGTAGGCAGATTCAGGCTCGTAGGGCAACACAGTCACCTGATGTGTCTGGTAGATGACAGTCTTCGGCGATCCGGTCTGCCGTCTGGTTGCTCCTCACGAATTAGAATTATCTTCCAGGCTTGGGTGCCAACAGTGTTTATGGGTCAAAGTGTTTAACAATTTAACAATGTTCTTTGTATATATAGTCTCTCCTTGACTTGCTACAATGAACAATTTGCCATCCAGTGGCCTACACTATACAATTGTAGATCTTTCTTCCACTTTGTTGTGGGTATGGCGTGGCACAGCCGGGCTGGAACGAGACAAGAGCAAAAACAACCGCTTGTGAGAGTGCCTCTTTCTATCACCTCAGCTTCTGACAACTCTATTCATTTGAGTTGTCACATCGCCTCATATGTGAATCTCATTTTATATTTTATTTTCACTAACGATGTGACTGGGTTCAGAAGTCCCTGCCCTGGTTATGACAATCATGACAATTCATATTTATACATACACATATCCACCAATGTGGTCCAATCCATTTATATCTTTCAATCCATTTATATCTGTCCAAGTTACATTCCCACTCATGTGGTTTAAGACATTCACAAATTATAGTTCCACCCATGTGGTTTAATACATTCACAAATTATTCAGTAAATCCCACCTACGTGGTTAAATACATTCTCAAGTTTATTGGCATTCATCATTCTCCAAAGATCCATTAATTCCTCAATCACCCTGGGTACCCTTAGTAATATCAATTACTTAAGTTGAAAGAAGATAATTCTCCAAATCTAAATCACCCTCCAAAGATACATCATTTCCCCCATTACCCTGGGTACTCTTAAGAATATCAATTCAAGAATATCAGTCAAATAATTCCCCCCAATCTAAGCACTTACGCCTAGAAGGATATATCGATAATGGTAGAATTGAATCAAAATATACACATTTCAATGCTTTATAAAATACATGTACATATCATCAAAATAAAGATAACAGTTGTACAAAAGACAACATATAATCTCCATAATCTCTTACCCCCTTGTCTGAATGTTCAAACACTTGGTGAATTATTGTTGAGTAAGCCATATTGACATAAATTGTGTTTTTGGTGATGACTTTAAATAAGTCTGGATCAGTGCCGACATCTGGTATTTCTGCTAAGATAACGTGATCAATTTGATCTGGTGTGACTTTTTTCGATGAACCAATTCAAAATGTGTTCATGTGGAAATCCTATTTTTTGCCATTTGAATTAATATATTAAAATATGTGTGTCTAAAAAAATACGACAATGAAATCCATTAAAGATTTAAATTTGTGTTTGAATACATGCGTGGTAATATATGATGATCCGATGATAATTGTCCAGGCAACAAAAGTTTTTTAATTCAATCCCACGTACGATTGCATGTAGATGTGATAAATAAATCTGGATGGCCATGTGCGTGGAACATATGTCATCGCATCTTGTGTGTATTCGTGCATGTGCCGTGGACTCCCTGTAAATGTGGCCGGTAGCGTGACCATTTTCCCTAAGTCATTGGGATTCACATTGCTATCATAGACAATTGCATCACATAACTGAATACTCTTCTGAGAGCAACTTGGTTTGATTTAATCGAATATAGAGGAGTCGCTCAGTTTTGATTTTCACATACATATTGACAGTGTATTGAAGGAACAATTGTCGACATTTCAAGATTTGATTGTCAGAGTTTTCACGAACCATCAATCGTTATGAATAATAATTCATGGCACTGACTTTCCTCATCTGTCTATGGATTTCTTTATTTGTTGTTGAAATGATATCCATCTTCTCCTTGCCAAAATAGAATCGGATATTGCAACCTGCCGCATGAGCGATGAGTTTCTGAGACTCGCTAAACATCACCATTTCTGTGATGAAGAATTATATCACACGAATTAAAGTCTTTACCAACCATATTGATCGCCACTTCATCAATTGTTGGTGGATTGTACCGTCTTTCGTGTTGGCCAACAAGTGTTTTGTCTGCTCTAAGTACAACTCTGTAGTCATCAGCTGGTAATTGTTGAAGGGCAGTTCTGAACAATCTAATAAATTCGTTGTGTTGATCAAATAAAGTTTGTAAAGCAGCGACTATTTCCCATTTTGTACCCTCATTAAATTGACAACGTTGATCTATTTGTTCATCAGTTTTTTTTTTAAATACTTTATATTTTATTTTATTTTTTGTCAGACGACACAAATTTAAGAACAGCCGAATAAAAATTAATTTACATTATATAGAAGGGTAAATTCAGTGATGACTAATATGATGATTTTGATCCTGAATACAACCACCTTACTGGGTGTGATATGCACTGGGGCACAGATGAGGCATGTCAGCACATCCCACACAGTAAAATCATCTGTGTTTTCGAATCTTTTTCTTGCTGCACTGTACACATTGCCTGTCTGCACCAGCATAGTCAACTAAATGGTCTGCCCCAACAAGACTGTCAGACAAGGCTGGCTTTCTGCCTGGTCTGCGAGCCACAGCAGTGATCATGTCTCATGTCGGAACTTCATGACCTGAGAGCGCAGTTAGTTGCTGGATGAGCTTATCTTTGAAATGTGCGAAGCTCATTCGCTTGGCAGTGTTATGGGATAACATGTACAAGATGTGAGCATTGAACTGCGTCACTCCCAGATCCATGTGAAAACCATTTTCCACCACTTGTTGGTTTTGCGAGTGTGGTTACTATGTAATAAGTGGTGTGTGTTTCTTCTCGTTGTCTAGGTAGTGTTCATGCGTGTGTGGTGGATGATCTTCTCACACGCTCCACGTTACACAACTGGCACAAGCCGACACCGATGTGAGCTTACGAGACATGAGTTTATTGTCGTATTCACACTTACATACAAGAATGTCCTGTCGGTGTCCTAGTAAACAGCTCTCGCACACAACTTCACACAGCCTTCAGCGAGCAGTCTTCTTCAAGCATTCACTGACCAAAGTCGGCTCCCATGGATTCACGTTGAGGTTCTGGCCATCTCACACACTGGCATGGTCGATCTCGGCTTCACACTTCGTCGGCAGTGTCTCTTTTCTCCACAAGCACTCCAACAGGTCGACACAAACTAAACTTGACCAGAGTCAAGTCTGACTTATACCACGGGTTAGTTCCACGTGACAACACGTGGTGGTCCTTTACTTTTCACGTGGCAACCTTTGGTCGCATCATCGTGATACCCGTGATAACTAGTGGTCTTCACCTATCTCCAGATTCTCGTTGAATCCGAGTATCTGGACTATCTCGGTGTTTTAGGTCAGCTTTGGGCCTTCCCCCCCAACCATCCTAAACTGGGTGAAAATACCCCCCATTGCACTATAACACGAGACATTTGATCCACATGATCACAGCCATTTATACTGAATGGGGCTAGGTTTCTGAACCTTTCGACTCCCTTCCTGGCGTTCCTCAAATGTGGAACTTAGAATTGTGGTCAATAGGATGCAGGTTTAAAAAATTTTTTATCCCTCCAGGAAACGCAAAGGATATTCCGCTCATTATTAACTAACCATCCCAGAGTTCCAAAGATGGTTGGTTGTTGTTTTAGCTGCTGCGGTTTTTATTCAAAGTGCCAGTTTAATTCAATTTCCTGGATAAAAGAAATTGTATGAGAGGGAGTGATGTATAAAATCTATCTGCAAATAGATGGTGGTAGCTTGCAACACCCTTCATTAAGGTTGAAAATACTTTTACAGTATGAGTTGATGTTGGATCAAGCTTAGGATTGTATGCAGTTTTTGCTTCAAAGTAAATTAGCAGATTATAAACATAGCCTGTGATTGAATCATAAAGACCAAATGTCTTTATATGATACTTGTGAGGCTTGGCTGCATTGTACTGTTTAGCATGAAACCTGTCCTTCAACCCAATCACCAACCATCTCATCAACAAAAAGCTTTTCATATGGGTAAAATGCAGACTGAAACTGTGCTACTAGATTATTCACAAATGGCTCAATCTTTGCTTGGCCTTGTGCATTGGGTTCTGATGCATGCAGCATTGACTGGTAAACAAGCAAGAACTTCTGTTCTTGGAAACATTACCCTGAACCATGGTGTGAATTTGTCATTCTCTGTAGACTAGTAATCTTCTTCTTCTTTTGTTCGCATGAAATAAATTATCTATATCTGTTGTCTCAGGTGCCAGTCCACAGGTACACATGGCTGTTTGGCCAATCTTAAATTTGTTGTACACGTGGCAGCGAAGTCAATTGTGCCCTGTTCTACTGCGAAGGATAATGACTTGCTCTGGTCTGTCCATAATATGGTAATCGTCTAGTGCCAATTTTGGTGGCATTCTGATTGATTTGATCATTCACTTCTTCTGTTGATAAGAGACTGGTATGTCGGGTTGTTCTTCAGTTGCACCTTCCTTAGCTAGTTTATCAGCTCTTTCATTTCCGGGAACTCCACAGTGAGAAGGTATCCACTGCATTACTAATTTACAACGGTTGCCTAGTTCGGATAATAGTATCCGTATGCGTGGTAATTTTCCAGACTGGAGCGCCTGAAGTACCGCTTTTGCACCTGTCAGGAATACCACTGGTTGTGAAAAATACCCTGTATTTAGTAGTTTCTCTGCCGCTATCTTGATGGCTTGAACTTCTGCAACTTCAGCTTGTCCGTCTAGCCTGCAGTTTGGCTCTTTGAAATTTAGCCTTTGAATGTTGGTAGTTTGGTAGTTGTTGAACTGCTCTTGACAAGATCTGGTCTCAGCTTTCTTTCTTTCTGTTTCCATATTGTTGTGCAGTTGCTCCAGATCGCAATTCCAGTATGGTTTATATTGTTTACGTGCACCTCTTGGAACTGCTTCTAGGGCTGGCTGCAGCATGCGTTTGCTTAACTCTTCGACTACATTTTCTATGTCGTCGTTATGTGTTCAGATTTTCCAGCAGAACATTAGTGCGCAGCTGATACAACTTCCAGTCTGCCTTCTTAAAATTCCACCTTGGCAGTGTGCTGCTCTCTCTTACAGACTGGCTTTCTATAGTTAGAAAGACTGGCCGGTGGTCACTGCCTCCTAGTTGCTTCCCAACAGTTCTGGTAACATTCAGTTCCATGTCTGGTGAGTGAAAGGCTAGGTCTGGTGTCGAGGTGGCATGCCATGCTCTTGAGTAGAAGGTTGGTGGGTCGGTTGGCTTATTAATGAGGAAGAATCTATTCTCATTCTGCCAGTCCTCCAGTTTCTCTTCCCTCTGATCCATGTGATCATAGCCCCAACTTTGGGAGTGGCTATTGAAATCCCCACAAATGATCATTCTTTCATTTACTAATACTGTATCCAGTGCTTGAGGGCAGTCGCTCGTACAGTAATAGTTGATCAGATGTAAATCTTTATTTTCTGACTTGAGCTTAAGAGTGATACTCAGCACCTTCCATGTATGTTTCGATCTGGCCCGCAAGGATGTTATTTTTGACCAGGGTAAGAATTCCACCTTTTCTCCTGTCTTTGCGGTCAGATCGAAAACACTGGTAGCCTCTAATCTTGAAGGTCATGTCTTGTTTGAGATACGTCTCTTGAAGGCAGCATACATGTTTTTCTTCGTTCAAGACGTTTTCTAATTCTAATTTCTTAGTATTTACTCCCTCCGTGTTCCAGTGCATTATTTTAAGACTAGCTGTATTTTGTGCTTTTCTGGTTCTATGGGGCATTTGGGGGTGGCTTCGAGTATTTGACGTAGGCCGGTAAATCGTACCACGTGTATGTGAGTGGGTCACATTGTGAGAATCATACTTATTTGCGGATATAGAAATATTCCCTGTTGCGTTTGTGCGTGGCATCCTGATTGCTGTGGGTGCAGCTGCTGATTACCTGTGTCTGTTGCTGAAGATGATATTCGAGCTGTCATCTTGAAGTATTCTCTTTCGTTGTCAGGTATTCTTCACATTCATACTGAATCACAAAACATGTCCTCTCACTGGCAAACACATACTGTCTAATCAGAACGTGGTCTGATATTATAGCCAGATGTTGGGCTCCACATGGTCGTCTCCCCTCCTTGAGAACCTGCAAATATGTTCTCAAATTATCTTGTTGTGTCGGTCTTTCTTGGTTTTTTTTCTGTGTAAAAAAAAAATTCTTTGTTTACAACACAATGCTGATAACACTGCAATTAAAATCGGCACTGTCCTGGAAGGATTTTCTAAGTTAGAAATAAAGGTAGGAAAAGATAGTAAAGGTTTTCCCTACACCACTGTAAATTAAACAATATAGTTTACACTAATTACTGTTCACTGTTCTTGACTTTCACCCAGTCTTCAGAGTGTGTAAAGTTTTTTTGTGAAAGTATATTTTATGGATCCTTGCTAAAACGGGCTCGTCTCCCCGGATTCTAGTGTGGTCGGTACTTGTAGTAACCTGGATTGGAGCTCATCTCGCTCGGACCCAGTCGTAGAACGGTCCCTGTTGTTACCTCAAATGGGGTATCATCTCACCCTGATTGAGTCGTTGAATGGTGCAAGCTGTTGGTCTGGTTCACTTCTCTCTCTATTCTGTTGAAGGGTTTTTCAACATTTTTCCTCGGTCAGGTACAATCATCGACGTTCGTTTAGTTCGAGTTCTTTTATAGTTGCTTACTTTGTTGTACCAGCAGTCTTGCTTTCTTAATATGTCAATGTAAACAAGACTATCCTGGTCACAGCACCAAATTATCAGTATACTTGTAACACAGCTGCGTCTTTCACATCTGCAATGAGCTGATTCCTCTAGAGGGTGATTATTTGTGTGTTTCGTGAATGCTCTTATCACACATTCTGCGTTGACATAACTGGTACAAGCCGACACCGACTTAGCCGTACGAAACATATAGTCTTTAGGTGGTGGTCTG
The DNA here is from genome assembly GCA_905116865.2 of Candidula unifasciata. Lineage (NCBI taxonomy): Eukaryota > Metazoa > Mollusca > Gastropoda > Stylommatophora > Geomitridae > Candidula > Candidula unifasciata. Next base: position 17,180 of record CAJHNH020000561.1, read on the forward strand.
CATTCTGCGATGCTCTCATGGTCTGTCTTATCTATCTGACACCTGTGTCTTTCCTCATTGAGCACTTGTCTGACCAGCGTTCTAATCACCATTTTCTATCATGCCACCCAGTGATGGATTGGCATGCATTGATGCTGGTCTGAATGTATGCATTCTTCATTTAACCCTTTCCTAACATTACCTCACTTCATCTTCTTCATCTAACAGCTGATGCAAAAGATCTAAAGCCTAATTTTTTAAAATTTGTTCATTTTGTCCCCACAAACGGAACAAAATTAGAGTCTCTGAAAAGCCTTTGACCATCCGATAGGGATAACTTCATAAGCCAGTTAACTGGTGACCCGTCTTTACATCAAATATTCCTAAAAGTCTTTATACTAAGTAGTTCAACAATCTACACTGAAGTTGACTAGTTTACACAGATCCCTATTGTCGACTGTTCACAGTTGGTGCATATTCATGTCACTTTAATTTTCACCACAAATTGTTGATAAATGTTAGATTCTCACTGAAACACTTTTCTTAAAGAGAATGTACGTAGTTTCACTTTACAACTTGAATAGTCTATCACATTGATCACTGTTCTTACTGTATGCATTATTATTCATAAACATTTCGTGACGCAATTAATGTTGATAAACACCACTCCTTTCTTGCCAACACAATAAACACTTGGACTCACTTATACTGACGTATTACCTCACAATTAGTAGTAAAAGGACTACTTCTCTTACTGACTGGACCCCGTTGTTATTTTTTTATTGACATGTATTCTTGACTTGAGGTATTCACTTGTGGCAAGTCTGTTGTACTGTTGACTCGAGTTACCTGCCGCTGATGACCTATTAGCTGCTATTGTGTTGTGTTTGACCTGCGCTGATGACCGCATTAATTTCTAGCGTGTTGACCTTGAGCTCGCTGTAACTGATTACCGTCTTGGCCCCTGACGTTGCAGTATTTTTGCAGAGAAATCTAGTCCGAAAGTGGTATCTTTGATTTACGACCACTTGTTTGACGAAAAAACCCACGTCAAATAAGGATCACAGAGATACACCTGCTGACAATTTTCCGTCGTGGATTACCCACCACAAGGGTCAAAAGTTCAGCCTACACTGTTTCCTCCAGCGACGAACAAACGTTCCCACGTCGCGGGATAAAACGTGTGAAATTTTTAGCACTTGGGGTGATACATTACCCAGTATTCCCTCGCCGTGTTTCTACAATTTTTTCTCAGGCAAGCTTGTTAGTTTGAGAATGAATAGAGTCTGGATTTCAGTTGTCCCGGTTTTACTTAATGCCCCTCGACAGTATGTCCTGGTCTTACATAATACCCCGACACTTTAAACTCCATCATCCAACCCACATAATCACTCTCAGCTTACGGCTGCCGGTGTTTGTCTAAATTTTACGTCTGTCCACAACAACACTACGCCTAATGTACTACCACAGTTAGAACAAGCCTCCAATGTAATTCATACTTAGAAATTACAATGTAATCCCACTTAGGATGAGCCTCCAATGTAATGAATGCACTTGTGTCTCCTCCACACTTGATCTCTCTAGTGCAGATTCAACACTGACTCTGTTGTCCAGAGGTTAGGTCACAGCTCAATCTAACCAGACGGCATTTCTCTCCACGGTCACACGACTTCAAATGACGGTTGACACCAGCTGACACATTTCACGAGTTTATTATCACTGTAGCACAAGACACGAATCAAACAGTAGAATCCACTTACACCATTCGGGCAATCTCGCCTTGCTCACACATTAATGCTCCAGACATGCTTCAGACGATGGACACTGGCATATTCACGGCTGGCTCAACAATCAAACAGTGTAACACAACAGCTGGCCTTCACGATCATTCATTCGACTCTGATTCAGATCCACGTGCTCTCTTCATTCTGGATTCAACTTCACAGATTCAGTTTCACATCCTTCCAGTCTGGGGCCCAGTCACCGAATGACCGTATGATTCTCAAACACCCCAGATCTCGCATTCACACGTGACTCACTCTCTCTTGTCGTTTCACCATATCTCCGTGAAACCCATGCTCTCAGGGGCTTACCCAATTATGCCAGTCATCCCCTGACGTTATCCCTTGTCAGGGACCTAATCTACTCTACTTATTTTATATGGCTCGCTAGGAAGGCCAGCTGACAGACTCTACTACCCGAACACACTTAAGACGACACTCCGGCTGAGTACAACCATTATCTTTAATATACAATGAACATTAGACATACAACACTTCAACTGGGCTAAGCAGCTCCCATCCCAAACTGCCTTGGCGATGACAGCTTTACACTCACTAATCACCCCAGGCCAGCTCCCATGGATCCAGGGGGGCACGACTCTTAGCTAGCAGTGTCTCAGTGCCAATCAATCCGCCGTCGATTGCCAAACGGGACTTCAGCGATACACGGCAAGTGTATGGCCTAAGCGTGCCCGGGCAGTGTTATCACCATTACCAGGCGCGTCACCTATGATTAACTGCTTTAACAAATACTACCCGTAATATCTACTACACAAAGGCCTTAACTCTCTCTACTATCTAGCCGACAACATTAAATACAAATACAGCCTATCACAGACACTAAATACGAATATCCTATTTGTACCTAACCGTTACCTCGTCGTAAACTTTTGTCCTGTCTCTCTCTCTCGACCAGCACACAACCGTCGTCCACAACTGTCCGCTCACAACTCTCCTCAAACCCGCTTCGACCAAGCCTTTTGTATTTCCGCCGAGTTCATGGCCAAATCCGCAGCACTCCGTGTCAGGCTGAGTGAACTTGACCTGGCCTCTAAACTGGGCACGGCTTATTGCGTGAACGAGCTGTTCGTTCACACACTGAGTTTGCACTGAAGGTCAACTAGTACAAGCGTGATGATTCACTATAAGACATCTGTTGTGCTTCTCATAACCGAACTGGCCTCTGACATCCCTATTTATAGCATCATTACAATACTCGATGATCTTGAGTTGCAGAAGGCTTCTCGAACTTTACTTGACTGTGCTTTAGCCGTTAAAATGCTTTATTTTTATTGCATTCATTGTATTATGAACGATTAATATTCGACGATCTTGAGTCACAGAAGTCTTGAACTGTAGGAGGTTTCTACCAGTAGTTTGCCATGTTAGTTGATCTTTAAGCTGTGACACACAAATACCCAGTGCCAGAGCTGGTTGATCAGAAATTTCACTCGGCTGCCAGATCTAACACTCTATCCAGCGTTACAATTGTGGTTGGAGGGTAAATTTTGAACACATCCAAAACAGTATACAGGATCTGGTGTCGACAATCTTTTGTGCTGCTTGGTGCAGATAGTCCACTACACCTTACTGCACCGTCGTCAGCAACACTTTTTGTACAGTCAACAGGGCCTCAGAATTGCTGTAGAAGGATAGCCACCAGTCTTACGCTTATCTCTTACTAGACTTACACTTTTATTCCTCCGCTACATTAAATGACTGCTTTTGAGCTATTCATTGTCTACAACAGTTCGGCTCTACTGTCAAATTTGGCCGGTAAGCTGGACTGCTTCGGCCGGCTTAGCGGGGCTTAGTGGGAGTTATGTCCCTTGGCCAAACTCAAAACAAGTCGCGGAAAAAGTCACGAATCAAACGGCATACTTACCTATCATCATCCGGGTGCGTGTAGGGTTGCTTATTGCGTGTAGGTTGGTTGTTTGCGTAAGATGAGGGGTAGGGGTTAGGGTTTAGGATTAGGTGTAGCGTTAGATGTGACAATTGTGACGCCGTAGTTCCCTACAATCGCGCACAGTCGCATGCACGCGCAAACAGCCGACGGACGGTGGATGCTACTGACACGGACAATTCGCCACCGATTGGGGCACCAGCCGCCGCGCGCTATTGCCGTCATATTTGGCACACTTCCAGTGGCGCTACTCCCACAAGCATCAGATTTTCGGCCAGTATTTCGACCTCCTACGTGAAAATTGTCACATCTAACCCTAACCCATAACCCCAAACCCTATGCAACCCTACACGCAACCGTATGATGATGATGATAGACACCCTACGCGCAACCGTATGATGATAGGTAACCCTAGACGCAACCATACGCAGCGCTACATGCACCCTGATGATGATAGGTAAGTATGTCATTTGATTCGTGACTTTTTCCGCGACTTGTTTTGAGTTTGGCGAAGGAACATAACTCCCACTAAGCCCCGCTAAGCAGGCCGAAGCAGTCCAGCTTACCGGCCAAATTTGACAGTAGAGCCCAACAGTTCTGTTGTGTTTCTATGGTTAGTTGACCTTAAGCTGAAACCACAGGACTTTCCTTCCCTAAGTTTTCGCTGCTTCTGGATTCTTTCGGCCGAGCTGCACTTATTTCTGCAGCTTTACTGTATGAGTTCTCTGCTTCAAGCCTCCATTACTGCAATGATTCTTTTTACACTCAGTCTTGGCTAATAATCTTGTACCCTTCACTGTCACATTTATGATAACTGTATGTCTTATTACATTCTTCACTATCTGGATCATAATCAGTGTAATACGATTTTTATTCAACTTTGGTACTGGTCCTACTACTACTACTAATCACATCATTACTTGTAGGAATGTCAATGTTTATATAATGTTCATCGTCATCTAAATATAATTCTCTGCATCCCTTTGTAACACTCATAAACCTTTTCCTGTGAAAATTTTGCTCTCCTTGAATGCGTACAAAACTTTTTATCATTAGACATTATTTAGAATATCACTTATACAAATGATTTTAAAACGTTAACATGCTTCTATGAAGGCAGCCATTTTGACTGTTCCATATTGCAGGACCATTGATTGTAAAAGACATGAAAGACCTGACCATCTTTGAGCCATCATAACTTGGATACTACTTATCTGGTTTAAAAACATTTACACAGAAACGATTAAGATATTCGTTAATCTTTAATTTGATACCATGTTTTTGTAAAATTCAAAAATCTCATTTTTCACTATTCCTTGTTAGTACTTCCCCTTAAGGTAAGACAAGGCTTCTTCTTGTTGACTGAATCATGAGCTCATTTCACGCCCCCTGCACATAAAGTGTGTTATTTAACCAGTTGTGTATTCTGTAGAGCAATATAACATTTGTACACCAAGCTTCTGAGGATGGGACCTTGCTTTGCACTTGCACAATTCCGGTCTACAATAAACACATTGCTAACTTCTGATATGTGAGTCATGTATTTCTGGCTCCGGATTTTTACTTTGTCATTTCTGCTGACCATGTTATCGTTGTTTTCTTTATAACAAATAATTCTGAAGAAACAACAGTTCTGTCAAATACAAAATATAAATTGGTGTTGGTATGCAGTCGTAACTCTTACAAACGACTATCAATTTATAACTTATTTAATTGGTGTATAATAATGCAACACTCTAAGATCATGTATAGTAGCATATACTTTATTCGGTAAAAGCTGTATGAAAATGCTGTTTAATGCGCACTGGCTTGCAACCTTGACATATCTGGTTATCCACATGTTTTGATATTAAAAATGATTGTCTAATTTAATTGTATGAAATGTCATGAATTAACATCCTGATTAAAATCACATTTGGACCATGGATGGATGTAATTTGTTTGGTTTTTTGTTGTTTGTTTTCTTTTTCAGTGCACATCGTGTTTTAGTACTGTAATGTTGTCTCCATGTTTCATGACAGTGTTGTGTATAATTATATGTATTGGTGTAACTAGTGACTGTGCCTGTGTTATTTGTTGCTTGTGTGCCAAGAAAAGTTACTTTTTCTTCTCTTGTCACCTCACTGATACCAGGTTGTAGCCCAGTGTCATTGCACTTCCCGAGCGGCTTGAGTAGTGGATTTGTTAATCTTTTTTGCAGGTTTCAGCTACACCATTTATCCTTCTCTTTTCTTGGTCTTTTTCTCACCTTCCTCCCAGATGTTTTACTGTAAGGAGTCTAATATGCAGTTTGGTCTGGCTGCATTCTCATTAGATGGCCGAACCATTTCATTCTTTATCTGTCAGTATAATCCAGGCTTGGTCTTATTCCAACCTTCTTTCTAATGCTGGTATTTGTAACCCTGTTCCTTCTTGTGTTAGTGAATCACAATGGTGAGAAGACACATCCCTGCCTGACACCTGATGTTACTTGTCACATTAATTAAAATGAATATTTATGCAGAGCTCGACCATCACCTGTAATCATGCAGCACAACCAGGGCTTGTTTATACCTCTTTAGTCATCCCAGAAACAGGTTGCCTACATTAATTCATGACCATACATTCCAGCATGTGCAAGTATTCATACAATCAAAACTCAGAGAATCATTTTGTGTGGCTCTTAATGAAGGCAAGAAGGGAAGCTCTTAATGAAGGCAAGAAGGGAAGCTCTTAATGAAGGCAAGAAGGGAAAAGTCACACATATAGGAACAAGTGGACATTTCGGCAGCAGCCTTTATCAACAAAAGCCGCAACAGGGGAGGGGGTGGGAAGTTTCCTGCATGCATAACTGTACAATATAGAAAGAGGGAAAAGCTGTAATGTGGAATTACTCACATAAATATATAATCGGCTGTAGGTCTATGCTGTATATATTGTAAGTCTGTTGGCTTAGCAGTGGGAAAAAAAATCATTTCCATAAAAAGAACGATGTTAGGTTTTGGTACAGTATTACTCACAGTATGGGCAGTCAAGTGGCCAGACTTTTCTGCTGTTACTGGGTATTTTATCTGCTGTATTATCGTGGGTGTGTCGTCGTCATCATCATCAGTTTCCACTTCTGTCGTTAAGTGGCGCAGGAAAGTAAACAAACGCGTAAAGTGGAGAGTGGTGCACAGTACATGTATGACAGTTATGGAGGAAAGTTACTCTGCATACAATAGACATTAAAACAGTTAATTAGTATAGTACTTTCAAACTACAGGATGGTCTCATAAGAAGCATATTGCAAGTGGCATCTATATCTGGTATAGCCAAACATGCAAGTTCACAATACAGGAAGTCCAACATACTGAAGAACTGAACCATTGCTTGTGAGTAGGTCATCACAGTTCTAGATCTGCAGACTGTATTTAGTGGGTACAGTTCTTTATTCATGGGAGACCCAGTACATGGAGAAGAGGCTTCTTTTTTTCATTTGTCCAAGTGACATAATTATGTTATGCCTGTTTAGAGCCAAGCTGTGATAAAGATGCTCAATATATGGATGGGAGGTTAAGCAGTCATGTGCATGAGGTGAAGATTCCTTCAGCGAGCCCAGTACAAAAAGTGCTGTGTATCAGCTCTGCACTTATGGAAGCCTCCAGCGGAATTCCCATCTTCTGCCCATGCTTTCCCTCAAGTGCCGACCAATCAGCACACAGATGTCTTGAACGGGTTCTCTAGCGATAACTCATGTGGATCAGAGATAAGAATGCCACCACATAAATAAAACTTTAATGTCTCACGGAACTAAGTGAGAAGGCTGACGAAGAAAAAAAATGACCAAAGAAGTCAGATGTGTTAGCTGATGTGTTATCACAGCCATGTGGTAAATAAGTCTGTCTCGCAACACCAAGATCAAAATAAATGAAATGTTAATAAGACCAGTCGTGTTATATGGCTCTGAAACTTGGAGCACAACTAAAAGACATGAAGACTTATTACAGGTTTTGGAAAAGTCTTACGACGAATCTTTGGACCCATCAAAGATGCAAACAGTGGGGAATGGAGAGTGAGAAGCAACAATGAAATTCATAATCTATTTAAATCACAACTGATCACTGGCATCATGAGAGCTAATAGACTAAAATGGTTGGGGCATATTGAAAGAATGACAGAGAAGTAAAAACCGTATATAAAAGGGAGATGAATGGTCGCAGACCAAGAAGACAATGGAGAAAAAAATGTCCAGATAGACTTGCACGCTTGGTGTCACCAACTGGAAAGAGAAGGCTAACCAGAGAGTTGAATGAAGGCCGTGATATCTGCAGATGAACCTCAAGGGCTCGGAATGCAGAAGAAGAAAAAGAAGAATGTGGTAAATAAGCACAATACATTTAAGTCACTTAAAGGAATGTGATGAAGAAGATAATATAAGCTCACACCACCATACTGGAAATTTAACACACCCCCCCCCCCCCCCCCCCCCCCCCCCCCCAACATTTCAAACACCATGCTACAGTAAGAAAGATTTCTCTCCGTATGTATTGTCTTTTGTGCATGCTTCATACTCATCATATTTGTAAGCTTTCTTTCCTGTGTGCAATCTTAAATGGCATTTCAGACTACCAGCTCGAGGAAAACGAAATACCACAAACATCACATTTTTAAGGTTTCTCTCCTGTGTGTAATCTCATGTGAGATTTCAGATTACAACTATGAGTAAAAGAAGCTCCGCAAACATCACATGTGTACAGCCTTTCTCCTGTGTGTGTTTTCTTATGAGTTTTGAGGATGCCAGCTTTAGCAAAAGCAGCATCACACACATCACATTTGTAAGCTCTCTCTCCTGTATGTGTTTTTTTATGATCTTTTAGATGGTCATTTCGAGCAAAAGAAACACTGCAAATAACACACTGATAAGGTTTTTCTCCTGTATGTGTCCTTTTGTGACTGTTCAGATTGCCACTGTGAGCAAATGAAATATCACAAACATCACATTTGTAAGGTTTCTCTCCTGCATGTTTTCTCTTGTGTCGCTTCAGATGGCCTTTTTGAGAAAATGATGTGTCACAAACATCACATTTGTAAGGTTTCTCTCCTGTATGTGTTCTTTTATGGCTGTTCAGATTGCAAGCTAAAGCAAATAAAACACCACAAACATCACATTTGTAAGGTTTCTCTCCAGTATGTCTTCTCTCATGCTGCTTCAGGTGGCTTGACTGATTAAAAGATGCCTCACAAACATCACATTTGTAAGGTTTCTCACTTGTATGTGTTCTCTTGTGAGTACTTAGACTACCAACTTTGGCGAAAGAAATACCACAAAGATCACATTTATAAGGTTTTTCTCCAGTGTGTGTTCTCTTGTGACATTTCAGATGGCCAGATTCAGCAAAAGAAATACAACAAACATCACATTTGTAAGGTTTTTCTCCTGTATGTGTTCTTATATGCCGCTTCAGATGGTTAATCTGAGAAAAAGATGCCCCGCAAAAATCACATTTGTAAGGTTTATCTCCTGTATGAATTCTTATGTGACAGTTCAGATTGCTAATTTCAGTAAAAGATTCTCCACAGAAATCACATATATAAAATTTCTCTCCCTTATGTAACCTCCTGTGAATTTTCAGTTTACCAGCTTGAGTAAAAGATAAGTCTTGATTCACAGGCCTGAAGTCTGAAACACACAAAGATAAATATTTTATTATTAGCTACATTGAAAACTAAATACTGGGGCAGTTTCCTAGAAGTTACAACATCCAACACTAACTTAATAGAAAACGTCTGGCTCACAGTATGCAATGAGTGAATTTGTACAATATAAGAAAAGGGATATACTTAAATGCTTCCCTCCACCCTAAAAAGGTAAAGGAGATGTGAACCAGCGTCATTGCACACGGTTATAAACCATAAGTGCTCTGCCACCAGAACGGACAGCTGATAAGAATTGTCCGCCTGTGTCGCCGTTCGCACGTAACTGTAGCTACAGCGACGTTCCTCCATTTACCCCAGAGTATCACTCTGGTACCCATTTTCTAGAGGCTGGGTGAACCCCGGGAGCCGCCCAGTTTCACAACACCGACCGTGGACTGCAGCGAGTCGCAGCTGGATTTGAAAGTGAGCTTCTTATAGACTGCGCTAGCGCTGCATCCTCCTCCACCCTACTGGAATGAATTAAACATATTTAATTCTTAGACAATGGGTGGGGGGGGGGGGGGGGGAGAGACAACGCAAGTGTGCATTTACTTTAAAGACTTCAGCAGTCCGAAATTGTGTCTACCGTCTGATTCTGTGCTGACACTGACAATTATGTTTAACATAGGAAAAAACAGATTCCTTGACTTGACTGTTCTTGCTGGTACTGAGGTGGTTCTATATATCAAAGACACAGGTTCCTTGCAGGTACTGAGGTGGTTCTATATATCAAAGACACAGGTTCCTTGACTTGTCTGTTCTTGCTGGTACTGAGGTGGTTCTATATATCAAAGACACAGGTTCCTTGACTTGACTGTTCTTGCTGGTACTGAGGTGGTTCTATATATCAAAGACACATGTTCCTTGACTGTTCTTGCTGGTACTGAGGTGGTTCTATATATCAAAGATGCAGGTTCCTTGCCTTGACTGTTCTTGCTGGTACTGAGGTGGTTCTATATATCAAAGACACATGTTCCTTGCTGGTACTGAGGTGGTTCTATATATCAAAGACACATGTTCCTTGCTGGTACTGAGGTGGTTCTATAAATCACCACTGGAACAGCAGCACAGAATAGACAGGCGACCAAACAAAAGACTACTCTGGAAATCAATTAAATCCAACCAAGATAAAAACACTCCACTTATATAGCCTGTTGTCTGTTTTATTCCAAAAACAAGACAGTAAAAGGAGAATGCATCTCAGGTGGCATATTACATATAAGACTGACACTAACTGATGTCTGCAGATATTATCATAATGATCAGTTTTAAACAACGACCTATGATTGCTCATGTGGGTCCCAACCATCTAAGTGAACCTCAAACCATAGGTTATGCAAATGAAAAGGATAATGTGTTTAATAATACTTCCAAGTACAATAAATCAACAATAAATCAACAGATTTGTGTATTTCAGTTAAAAAGTGGGGGTAAATGGAGTAACATTGCTGTAGCCACAGAGTTGCGTGCGCGACACAGGTGGGAGTTTCTCATCAGCTGTCCGTACTGGAGGCAGAGCACTTTTGGTTTATAACCGTGTGCAATGATGCTGGTTCACATCTCCCTACTTTAGTGAAAAGGATTCATTTTCTCACTTATTGCAAATGACAATTTATCATATTTATGCATGTACTGGTAATAGTATTTTAACTGAAAATCACTGATGAACTATAGGGTGTGGCTTATAGTTGAGATATTAAGCCTACAGGTCGCATCCACAAAGTTTTCTAACTCTTTATGTCCCGAAGAAGGCACTGCGTGGCTGGGTATTATTCACGATAACCAATCAACATCTTGTGTATATTTTTAAAATTATATGTTCAGTGAGCAACTGAAGATGTCTGAAAATATGTTAGTTTCATGTAAGGGTTGTATATTTGACCCCTCCGGAAGTAGTATATGCATAAGCATGGATTTACATGTAAAAATTATGTAAGGTCAGAGTTTGCGTCTGTCAGCCTGAAGTTTGCATGTGCACTCTTATTCACTATCTGTGTTCACTGGAGTTTCACCTTGCATACTGAAGAATACAAGACTTTTATCTGCATTTGTAACTGCTCCCAACCCCCCCTCCCCCCAATGTTGTAATTGTGCGTCTTCTTCAACTTCAGAACATGTCTTTGAAACGCAGTTTCTCCTTGAGTGTTGCATCGCTGCATCATTCTTGTCCGCCATTATCAGTTCATGATTCCTTTCCACAGCCACAACTGGCTTTAAACTCACTCTGAGAAATTCCCATCTTTCACTGCTTACAGATAGGACTGTTTCAGTTTTGATCTCTTGACACAATTCTAAGAAAATTATTTTGTTCCTAAAATTACTGTCTAAGAAACTGGGTTAGGAATATACATGCATAAATACAGTCAATGTCAATTCTGGCACCATTAACACACTGGCTTTATGGTGCTAGAGCCACATGTTTATAGACTAACTTGCATTTGATAAGTAATACAGTCAACACCACAATGACTGTCCTTACTTCCCAGGACATTTTCTTGTGCGCATTTTGATTTAGACTCTGTGCTGCCTGTACAATGAAGGTTGACTATAGTTTACCACTTTTGTCTTTGGAAATATTACATAGTGAAGCCCCAATCTCTTCCATGGTATGACTCTCGTACCAATGTCTGAAAACCATGAGAGAGATTTTGGGGGGGGGGGGGGACCGTCCACCATGGGAAACAAACACTAGCACTCGGGGATCATGAAATAGTTAACCGTATCCACTGACCATCATACCAATTTAAGGCTTGGATGTCCTGAGTTGACACACATCTACATCAATGAGGACTCAATGATACGAACATAAGCATGCTAGTCACTAAGCGACCCTAACCTCCTAATAAGATAAAGTGATATATGTGTGTTTGTATCCCCATTATCATCTAAATACTATGTTATATCTGTCTTAGAAAGCTGCCCAAAATCAAATACTGCAGTTCTTGATAGGGCAAACCTGCCTTGCATCCACATGATACTGAAGAATTATCAGCTGCGCTGGGCATGACAGACTGTTTACTCTCACAGCGAGTATTTTATGACGAGCTCCGACAAGGGAAGAGGCCTCAGGAAAGACAGAAAATGCGCTATAAGGACACTCTCAAAACTGCTCTCAATTTTTTTGGCATCAACACAGCAAGGTGTGAGGCTGCTGCATAGGACCGTTCTGGATGGTGTACATCCCTCAGGAATGGTGCATCAGCCTGCCAGGCAGCGGAGGTTGCACAGACAGAAACGGAGGCAGACTAGAAAGAACCGTATTGCTAATCCCACACCTACTACAGCTTCCACCTGTTGTCCGCACTGCTTAAGAAATTTTCGGGCTCATATTGGACTAATCAGCCACCTTCGTACTTATAATCATTGATGGTTACTACTTTGGATGAAAAGTGGTCTTCATCACTCATAATGGATGAACAACAACATGTTATGCTATATTTAAATTACTTTTGTCCTTACCTGGGTAGTCTAGGTAAACTTCAGGTTGTTCTGTCTTGACCACTGATGGTAGTTCACTATCCATCATATCAAAGACAGTTTCTTTGGTAGAAATGTGTACACCTGGAGATTCTAGATCAGATTCTCGCTGTTCTATTTTGATAACTGAAATTATTTTAGTTTCCAACTTATCAAAGCCTTGGACACTAGTGAGAGTCTCTCTAGGGAAATAGTGAGTAGATGAGTGGACTAAATCAACTTCAGGTTGTTCTATCTTGATATCTGATTGAGTTTTGCTATCAATCAAAACAGAATCTTTGTCCCGCATCTTGGTAGCCAGATCAACATCAGGATGTTCCATCTTGATATCTGATAGTATTTCACTGTCCATATTTACAAAAACATGAATTCAGTAAAAGTCTCTCTAGCAGAACTGAGGAAACAATCAGCCTGAAAGAAAATAGAAGTCATACATGTATTTAAGGAAAAATGCAACATAAATGAACAATATAACAATAGTTATAAACAAAACACTTTTTCGATTTGGTTCAAGTCACCATAAGTGTCTTTGTAACTCTGTACATCGCATGTATGTCTAAACTCTTTGTTATGTTAATTCAATTTATCCCAAACGTTACAGTAACTCTTTTCCTCAAACTCAATGTTTCATTCCTATTGAATTAAAATTGTTACTCTAAAGTTCAAAATCCGGATGTATACTGGTCAGCCCTCAAAGAAAAGCTGGAACAGAACCTGAACATTTTTATCAGGCAAGGAGGCCTCCAAAAAATCCAGATCTCACAATAAATTGCTTAAGTATTGGGCTTTCCCAAGAAATCACCATGTCTTGCACATATCTGCTCTGCCTATTGAGTCTCCCATTCATCAATGGCTGTGCCTGGAAAGACTAGCCACTCACATACCCACACATGTATACATTGTCAAGGACCTACATGTCTAGGGTTCAAATATATGGCTGCGCTGCAGGCCGATGACAGAAACTCTGCTAACGAACCCACCCATGCCATACACTGGTTGAACACACACAATCTTTTTATCAAAGAATACAAACTCATAGAGTTTTGCCTCAGGAGCGGTAGTGCTACTTAATCTGAAACCAGGGCACTCTAACTTTAAAATCGCTAGACGCGCCTTTTCACATTTCATGAAATAAGCTATGAGCTCCTACCACACTCCCGTACAGCGCTATCCCAACTCGCTATCTCCCGATGCCAAGGATGCTGTGGCACACGCCAAGTAAGGGCCGGAGGTGCGTCGGCAGATGGTAACACCACAAACAATGCATGGCCTTTTTTCCCATTCTGAGGTATCACTTCTCAAGAAGTCTAACTGCTATCATGAATCTATCTGCTAAAGGAGATTTAAGTGAAACAATTCCTACCTACAGCATAAAGTACTAACCACGTTTAGTCAAACACCAGACTGTAGGAATCACAGCTAACATATAACACACGACACATTTCTACCGGTCGTTATGATCTGTCAATGAACTATTAACAATCTAATAGTCTTGTCAAACAACGTTCAAGTCACACAGATGTCCTCCCAAGAATTCCCAATCTGTCCTATGTCCGGTCGTTTTGTTTAACCCCCTAGAGTTCAGCATTTAGTCTACCTTTAGTAAAGCCCGGCAAGCCTAGTTCAGCTAACAGGGATTTATCCGTGTATCGGCTTGTCTGCACTGGCCCTGAATTAAGTAAGGGGTCACTATCCACAGCCTTGCTGATTTATCATCATCACCCTGGACTGTCAATAACCGGGACGACTCCTGACATACATATACCCACACATACACAACTAAATAGGTGTCTGGGGTGAAATGTTTGGCTAATCTGACTAGCAAGAAGATTAGCATATGGCATGAAACTAGAGACGCCCTGGGCAGGAGTGTGTGTGTGAGGCAGAAGACCTGATAAGGACAAAGGAACAAAGTTTTCTTTTGGGCCGACTGGTGAATAATTGTGATAGGAAGACAGAAAGACAATTTAGAAATAAAATTAAAAAAAACGCCTTAAGACCAGCAGAAAAGTTTCAGTATTTGGGAGAAATTTTCACATCTGATGGAAAACTGGACAAAGAAATTAGCTCGAAATATGCCAAAGTTAACCAAGTACTGGGGCAACTATCTCCCCTGTTGACACACAAGCAGAAACCCGACGTACTAAAGTTAAAGTGAATCTTATCAGAACCATTTGTTGGCCAACACTATGATATCAGTCCCAAATTTGGACACAAACATCCTCTAATGAATGTAAAATTGTGACAATAAAGATTAAATGCTTTACAAGAGCTGCAGGAGTTTCAAGGAAAGACAGAATACGAAATCATGAAAGCAGATCGAATGCTATGAACAAAGCCAGTCATACGAGTCATCAAAAAACAACAAATAAGTGGTTTGGACATCTTAACAAGAATGCCCCGGTACTAACTACCACAGCGAACCACACTGAAACGTTACAAGACAAGCCAGATGATGTGAGAGTCCTCTTGGAATGAGTGAACAGTGCGGTGCTTAAACAGATCATTAGGGCCTGAAGAGAATGGCGCTGTGAGGAGTTGCCAGGGGACCTGGCCTATGCTCAACACTCAAGGAAAAGGTGAGACGGATATAGTATATCATATACAGACATTTACTGGTGCCAACGGAATTGGAACTCTTTGTTTTCTGCTGAAGATAGGGACGGAGCGCTTATGGTGGTGTCCCGAGTGCTATGGTGTCGATTTCTAATTAGACAGAAACGTTACAAAGGGTATAGAGCGAGGGGAAGACCTGGTAAAATATGGAGTGATGGCATAAAGTATGATAAAGCCTTGCAGACATGAACATCAATCTTAATAGTGCTCTTGACAAAGCTCGCCTCATCAATCAACGAACGTTACATCTCCTCCGACACTTATCTCAGTTACGAAGTAGAAGAGAAGAAGAAGCAGAAGGACTGTGGTGAGAGCGACGTTCTGCAAAGGACAGGCTATGTGCTGATGATAGACACCTGCCTCATTATGTACCTTTATTTCAAGTCTCCTGGCTCAAATGTTGCAGAAGTAATTCAACACTTCCGAAAAAGATTTCGACAAAGGCGAACTTGGAAGCCGTCATTGCAGCATCGCTGCTTCCGGTGCACCGTTCCGAAATTGATCAGAAGCAGGGCTGCCAATGCTGGGTTTTCCCCCCAGATCTGGGTTTTTCTAAGAGGCCCCAGGGAAATCTGGGGGTTTTTTTTTATTTATCCTTATATAAAAGTGGTAAATGTTTCGTTTCGTAACTATAAATTTTGTACATTTTAACAACATGGGTTTTTTTTTTTCATTATCTATGTATTGCTTGGGTTTTTGTTTAGCGAATCTGGGTTTTTCAAAAAAATCCCATTGGCAGCCCTGATCAGAAGGTTTCATATTTCGCTAGGAATTTTAAGTATCACACGGTGGAGACATACTGTTGCTGAAAACATATAAAGCGGTCTGGGTTCTATCCCAATAATGTCGAGAATACAATGTTATCCCTTTGTGAGATGCAACTGTTCGTTATTTGAAGCACTACTCCTGCTCTTGCCAGGGGCCGCAATTTAGCCCAGCCATAAATATGGTCTAATGGCTGAACGCGGTTTCTGGGATCTTTCCACGGTGATCCTCAACAACATGGTGGCATTTTGTGTCATCGGGTGTTTATCGCTTGTGTGATGTCCTGGTGGGGTAAAAATAGACAAATATCCAAATAATTCATCACAAACATGGGAAATCCGCAGGTCCTGAGACAGTCTAATATTTCGGGGGGTGTTGCATAGTGTCGTAATTTGGAATTTCATTTGCAGTGCAGTTTAGTGTACTTCTTGTCCGGCTCTCTAGTGTAGTTGGCTAAACTGGATTGCGCGGTGACCGGGTGACGAACTCCATGTGGTCCAGGTTCACTCCCGGGAGTAGGCAGAAAAGCGACATTTCTCCCAGATTTACGGTATTTACAATGGAATCAAGGCCGAAAGGTTGCGATATCTATAATACCGAGCCTAAGGGTTAACAACTCGTGGCTTCTGGATACTAAAACAAACAGTGTGCTTCTTATGCTGCTTTGCGTGTTGAGAAATGTGAAAATGGGCATGCTTCGTGCAGAGTGGCAAGCATCACATCAGAGGTCTAGTGTAGTTAGCATCCTTTGGATATTTTCTCAAGGGTTTACCGATGTGTTGAGAAATGAGTAGGTGTATAGACTGGCTGGCTCTGCACCACTTGGTGGTGAATTGATGTATGACAAGTTAGATATTGTGAGGGCCCATTGAGAGTAAGTGAACAGTGCAGAGGCACAGATAAATCATTACGGTCTAAGGAGAATGGCGCTGCGAGGAGTTACCAGGGGATCTGGCCGACGCTTAAAACTTAGGGGAAGGAGGAGACAGATAAACAAACAGACGGTTACTGGTACCATCAGAATTGGAACTCTTCGCTTGATGCTGAAGATGGGGACTTAGCGCTTATGTGAGTGTTCCGAGTGCTATGATGTTGATTTTTAATTAAAAATTCAACATTATGCTGGTTTTTTTTTTTTTTTTTTTTTTGGTGTGCATTTTTCTGTTTTTGGTGTGCATTTTTCTGTTTTTGATGTGCATTTTTCTGTTTTTGGTGTGCATTTTTCTGTTTTTGGTGTGCATTTTTCCATGTGTTGGTGCAATCGGGAGGATGCAGTTTTTGTAGGTGTTTTTTTTTTTAGAGGAGGACCTAGGCTGCTGCACTCTCTTGAGGGACCTAGGTTGGTTGGGGTTAGGGCTAGTTGTAGATGTTTTATGGTCGGTTTTATGTGTGTGTGTGCGCGCGTGCGCTGTTTTGCAATTTGTTTCTGTAAAGCTCTGTATGCACTCGAATAATTGCCAATTAGGGTACTGTGGGAGGGGGTGTGGTGGCCCTAAAAAGGGCCAATCATTCTAAATATATAATGCTGGGTTGACGCATGAATTGACAATCAGAACAATTTTACACGTTAGTAGATCTGGAGAAAGGTCGGAATGCTGCACCTGTTGTTGCGGCGGCAACAGCAGCAGCAGAGACGACAGACTATTGTTCTGGTGGCCAGAACGTTGAGCGCGTCTACGCCACAGAAACTCACACATATATGACTCTAATAAATAACTGTGTGTGTGTTATTCTGGCGTTTGTTTATCTCCTTTGGCGACCTCCACATGCGCTTAATGCATTGGATATGTGCACCTGTGCTAGGGTCGTCAAAACTTATGGAGTGATTGACGGTGAAATGCGTCAATCCAGGAATATTCTCGATTCCATTGTACGCACGCCACAGGTCGGAGACTACTGTCGTGTCAGATTTTAAGTTTATGCTAATGATTGGCAGAAGCGTCTCTGCTTTTCTGTCTGGAACACAGAACATAAAACATTCGCCGGATTTGCAACAGACGCCACCAAATATCCATTGTTGTGGAAACACTCATTTCACATGAGTTCGTCTGCCTTGTAAATAGACGTTTTTTTTTCGACATTTTTTCGATAACAATAGTTATCTCTCCGCCGATCACTGCAGCAGGCACTGATCGTGCTAATTCGAGAAAATTCGTGGCGTTGAAGACTGAACATACACGTCGTTGCTGGAGAGAGATGCAACACAAGTCGCTAAGACCCACTAAAACCTTGGCAACGGCATGGAAGAGACACAGAAACTAAATAGGGGAAAAGCCCACTCTTACCACTCTCGAAAATACTGGACTGTCCTGTGACGCCATCTGTGGTGAATTATTGGGAATGTACCGCGATCTGTTGCCAAATCGCCGGCAACTGAACCAAACCCTGGCGGTAGGCCGAAGTGAGATGGAAATCAGGAAAGGAATAGGAAAAAGAGGAAAAAAGAAGGGGGGGGGGGGTATCACTGCAGTCTTCTTCTTCTTCTTCTTGTGTTCGCTTTCTGATTTACACCGACAGACAGGTTCTTGTGATAAACTTGACTGTTTTTATGAGTTCATTTTTAGTCCCATACAACTTTGTGTACAGTGGTGACTCACTGGGCCAGTATTCCTTTCTTAATGGGCTGAACAAGGGACAGTCTTGCAGGACATATTCTGTAGTCTGCACACATATCCCACAAGGGCAAAAAGGTGAACTACTTAGACGAAGCCTGTGCATATGCTGGTTAAGTTTGTTATGTCCTGTCCTGAGACGTAGGACAATGACCGGCCCATGCCAGTCAAGTAAGTGGTAGTCATCTCTGGCCAGACTCTGTTCACTTCTAATAGCCTGGATGGCCCTTTTCTTCTCATAGTATGTTACTGCATTCTCTTCCTGGTCACATTCTGCCCCTTTTTTTTTAGCAAGTTTAACTGCGGTTTCATTTCCTGGTATACCACAGTGGGATGGCACCCACTGGAGTACAGTACACTTTTGGGCAGCCACCTTGCCAAGTTCAGATCTCAAGTGAGGGAGTTTGCCACTCGTGAGGGCTTGAAGCACTGATAGCGCATCTGTGAATATCACCACTTGGTGGCAATCAGAACTGGTGTTGTGTAACATTTCGGCAGCCCTCTCTAGTGCTACAATCTCTGCTGTGTAGTTGGAACAGAATTTACCAGTGGGTATCCACTTTGTGTGGCGGTGGTTGCCTGGGTATGTAATAAAGACTCCAGCACCCCCATTTTTAACCGCACTGGTTGCTGATCCATCTGTGTAGACATGTATCCATGACTGTTCGGGATAGTTTTCATGAATCATGCTAAGAGCAGCTGTTCGTTTTTGAAGATCATTGGACTCATCTCCAGTTTTGAATCCATTGACTGAAGTCATTATCTGTATTGTATCACTGACTCAGCAGTGTTGTTCTAATAGGTAGATCAGCTTGATACTGTCTTCTAAGTCTTTTCCCCCGATGGACAAAGCTGCTACATTTGAGACGCCCTAATGCCAGATCATCTAACCTTTTATTCATTGGGTGTGACTGCATACTATTAAACTTCTCCATCTGGATCATAGTTTTAGTGTCTCTTCTATAGGACAGTGTCTGCATTGCAGTTATTTTCTGCATCTTCAGAATTGGTGCAGTTTTCATGGATCCTGTGATGAGTCTAAGAGCTTGATTTTGCACTCTGTCTAACGATTGTAGATGGGAATTGGCAGCTGTTGACCATGCTGTTGCACCAAACTCCAAGTGGGGTCTTATCGCTCCATTATAAACTTTGTTTAGGGTTTTTCCATTCGCTCCCCATCCTGTACCTGCCATCACTGCAGTGAAGCCGAGCGTCTGAAAAGAAGTACAAATACAGTGGAACCTCGCTTAACGAGCATAATTCGTTCCAGAATCATACTCGTTAAGCGAAAAACTCGTTATGCGAAAATTTTTTTATCATATAAATTAATGTAAAATGCGATATTGTGTTCCATGTCGAAAAAAAAATACTCACAAAATGCTATGTATAACGTTTATTTATATTATATTATTTATAATTATATACATATTTAAGGAGAGTGAATCATCTTCTTTTCTTCAAACGCGGAACGAACCCACCTGGAATGCAAATTCGATTTGCAGGAAAAAAAAGTCGAAATAATTAGGATACATAGCTAATTATTTTTTTTTTTACTTGAAAGATGACCAGAGACATTTGTTTTTGCCGACGCTTCAACATTTAACGAAAATGCGACACAGCATTATCAGTAAATAAATTTGCAATGCGTATAGCCACTTCCTTATTAGGATGATGCTTCTCAATATAAGATGCAACAGTTTGCCATGCTTTCAGCATTTCTCTTTTTTCGCCAGTTGTTGCTTTTCTGTTACCTCCTCCTCCTCTGACAAACTTCCCTCCAAAACTTCTTGCAAAGAAACACAATGCAACGCCATAAGCTCTTCGGTGGTCAGATCTTGGCTGTGCTCTTCCACAAGCTCTTTAATATCACTGTTATCCATCTACAATCCCATGATAGCGGTCAAAGTCACAATCTCGTTGACTACAGGTTTCAGGGGTACTGTCTCGAACCCCTCAAAGTAACAGATCGACAACGCTCTCCTGCCAAAGCTTCTTCCAAGCAGAAGTTAGGGTTCTCTTGGTAACTCGTTCCCCAGCCTTTTCGATCATCTTGAGGCAGGCAAATATGTGGAAGTGATTTTTCCAAAACTCTTTGAGAGTGAGGTTGGTCCCTTCAGTCACCTGAAAACAATGCTCGAAGAATGCTTTAGTGTAGAGCTTATTAAAGTTAGAAATAACTTGCTGGTCCATGGGCTGGAGTAAGGGAGTGGTGTTGGGAGGTAGAAACTGGATCTTGATGAACTTAAATTCGTCAGGAAGGTCATCTTGTAGGCCTGAAGGATTCATATACATATATCACAATAAAACACAAGTTCGAGAAAATGTGTGATCACAAGCGACACTACGATGCTTCTTGAATGAGTGCTAAACACGGACTGATGTAACATACGCACTATGCCTCGCTACTCGTTATGCAAAACGTCGCTCATTAAGAAAGTCATTTTTTTTTTTTTTTATAATTTGTTTTGCTCGTTATGCGAATTACTCGTTATGAGAGGTGCTCAATAAGCGAGGTTCTACTGTACATGTGTTGGCAGCAACTGCCCTAACATTTTATGCTCTAATTGTGGAGTTAGGATCAGTTCTAAACGTTGTGGGATCATTAAAAGCGGCCACATAGTGTAATAGAGAACACGAGATATCGCCGGTGATAGCGTTAAAAGACACCTTTTTCTGTTTGCATCCAACTAGACAGAAAATGCAGACAACAGAGTCCGGCTGCTGTGGAAACGAGCAAGCTGATAGGCTTGCAGGTAAGGCTACTGTGAAAGCCGGAAAAGCCATGGACCAGGCTGATATACTGAATGCGCTAAGAGGGTTATGACGTTTGCGTGAACCAACTGAGAACTGTGAATCTGCAACCATGGTCAGACTGCAAGAACAGCATGTTAAACTGGGTGTCACCAAACAAGAACACTACTCGGGTAGCCAAAAAAGAAGAATAAACCAAAACAGAACTGGCGTCGTTAGCCGCTACACGCTGCGGTGTTTACCGAGGAGGGGATCCAAGCACTTATGGACTGAGTGGTTTGACGTGCAATGAAGATAATCTGTCGACTAACTAACTGATAGCGTCGAAAATAACACAAGGTGACTCCCCTGTAACTTAAGACTAGCGCGTGTGAGAGGTCACGAAATATGAATGAAACGGCTAATCGCGGTGTGTCTGAGGCAAAAAACTTCGACTCTTAATGTGTGCACTTGGGATTGCCGGTTTGACTCTTAATTAAGATTGGACCGGCAATCCCAAGTGCACACATTAAGGGGGATTTCCATCATGTATTCAGTCAGCATCAGGTGTGGAACTAGTAAACTCCGACTTGACTGTTGTAAGTTTGCGTACATTTGCTTTAACTCAGACAACCACACCTTTGCCTGTATCTGCAGACATTTTAAAGTCTTCTGACATTTGTTTTGACAGTGACTTCTTGTCGGTGTTTTTTGTTTGGGACTTCGTGCTTGGGGTACTGTTGACTGAGGTCGCATTATCTCCAGCCAAGAATTTCAATTTGGCGTGCTTTGCCTACACTTTTTTCGATGGGATAAATTTACTTTGTCCCTGACTTTCTGGATCTCTTCTTTGTAAAACATCCCTCACACTTCCTCACTCGAATATTCTGTCAACACACAAATTACCGTATTGGTCCTATAGATACGACTGATTCTTAACTTTTCGGTCCACGCTGGCATGTTAGCTTTCTTGAATGTCTGCCTGGCTTGAGAAAGTCGGATACGATGCCCTTTTTAAACATCAGTGCACTGGTCATGTCAGAGGTCGATTTAGTTTGACGTTTGTCTCCCTAAACAAAGTAGGCCAAGTTCGATTGATAACTTTTTTTTTATACTGGTCTGCTTGTCGGGGGGTTACGGATGTGCAGCTTTTTTTTCTTTCTAGTTTGTCTTGCATTTACGGTTTTCTTCCAAGAAAGAGAACGCCTGTGACATAGGTTGCAGCACTCTCTAGAGGAGTTGTGTATTAGATCCAGTTTCTACATGTTTTTATAGTGTTAAAAGTGCTGACGTGCAAAAATATACAACGCGAAAAAAAACGGCATTGCGGAACACCCCCGTAGCAGTGTGCGAAAGTCACGCAGCTCAGAAATACCAATCAGAAGGCAGCTAGTGTGTATATGGGCAGGCTCGGGGGGGGGGGGGGGGGGGGGCTTATTGTGGAATTTACCCAGAGGTCGTATACAATGCTGGCCACATGTCTTCTTGGTTATTACGGTTAACAGCTACTGGTGTGCCACAAGGATGCTTCATTGATACGAATTGTAACTGAGCGGTAAACTACAGTGCACATTGATATAACGTTTCTTGTTGGTGTCAGTAAAAATAGCGCCACATTTTCAAAGTGCTGCTGACCCTTTCTAATAAAGCCGCTTTTACATCATAATTCTCCGTCGAAATAGACACCCTCGAATATAAGGAATTTTTTTAATTGCCGATTCACGAACTCTGAACCCTCATCAGTTTTGACAGGTTGCGACATGAAAAGCTGATGCCTCCAAAATATGGGATTAGATGGAAAAGATATCAGAATTATTAGCAACCTATATCTGGAACATATAGCAACAGTTAGACACAGCATTGCGTCACCACAGATAGAGATAAAAATAAGAATACGACAGAAATGTACTTAAATCCTCAAGCCTTTTCAATTTGTATACAGAAAACATTTTTAAACAAGCCGAGGAACTGCCTGGAATGAATATTAATGAAAAAACAATAAACAATCTGAGATATGCGGATGTCACAGGGCCACTAACAGAAAGCGAGCAGGAGTTACAAGAGCGAGGATCACGTCAACAGGCGGAGTGGAGAGTGGATTAAACATAAACATTCATAAAACAAAAATTATGGTAATTAACAATGGAAAAGAGCAAAAAATCGTGAACATCACAGTAAGTGGAGAGCTTTTAAAATAAGTAACAAGTTTTTCTCATCTAGGACACACAGCAACATATGATGAAAAAAGAGAAACAAAAACATTAAAAAGAATATATGAATGGTTAAAACTGTCTTCAATAAGATGCGCAAATTACTGACAGCTAGAGAGATAAACAACAAAATTAAAAATGAGAATCGTCAAATGTTATGTATACCCACCCAATCCTGCTCTGCTATATGGTACAGAAACGTATTCTAGTGACTAAAGCAATCTCTGGACTTTTTAGCTGGAAGTTTAGTTCTGCCTTTAAAGGCCACAGCATCACTATAGGCATCTGGTTGTCTCGGGACGTAGCATAATTTTTTCCAGTGTGCAGCCATCGATCGTACTTTGGTATGGATATTTTAGTCTTCTTTTTCCCCCCCTAAGGGTATACGATGATACGGGTGGTGTCTTTTGCTCTGTTAATTTCTTTTATGAATCACTGCGTCTGTGATTTCCTCATTAAACAAGGTCGGGGTCAGTTGTTCAATATCTGAGCATGTGTCATTTTAACTTTACATTTCAACACTTTGGGACAACACTCGCATATTCATTGGACTATATCCAATGAAGCAGTTTTCATAACTGCATTTACTGGTTTTGCGCCATCCAAGAAATGCAACATGGCCTATTATTTGTTTCATCTTGTCAGACAGTACTGAGGTAGGTAGAGAACTTGATACTCGTCTGGAATTTACCATATGCAGTCTCAAATGATCCAGTGTGTCCTGTCGAACGTCAAATAGGCAACAGCCATGGGGTTAAGCTGTCGATTTCTTAACATTTTCTTGAACATAGGGACACGACCAGGGTACATTAGTTTACTTAAGTCAGTGATCTGTGACTCATCTCAAGGGTTTTTAGAGTTACATCTCGCTCAATGTTCTTTTCTATTACAACTTTTTAAAATCACATTTCGCAGTTATCTCCGTTTATATTTAAAATGTCATGCCCCCCCACGATCTAGCATATTTATACATCTATACAGGAAATTAAATGGATGTGCACATGAAGTTCGAGTTCTGGATCAATAGGTTCTTTTCACTTGGTACATATGAATAATAATAATACTTACTGAGCACTTTAAGACTTGGGCCCATTGAATCCACCACCTCTGACCCCTAAACAATGTGATAACGGAATTTAGCTCATTAAAGGTTTTTCTTGCCCCTGTCTACATAATAATGAATATTTGAACTTTTCTAGACAATGTCTTGAAAATAACACATTTTCTGCCTAATTGTTAAAAACTGATGATAGCATTACTGGGGACAGATACGAGTCTCGGGTACACTTAGGGGCAGTGACTAAACATTCGGCAGCATTGGAGATAAAGATGAAGACAAAGATGAGATTTAATGCATGGTATTAGACCCTCTTTTTAACATTTATGCTGATATTATGCGCAAATTAGTGATGAGGCCTGTGATAGCTTCACGCCACTTACAATTGGAGGCAAACCTATCCCAAAACTCAGATATGCAGGTTTATTAGACCACTATTTTAAACTGAAAAGTACTTTATACCAAGCGAACAAGAAAAAAGGCTGGGTTCAGGCCACAGCTACACAATTTTTTGATTTTTTTTTATATTGTTATTTTCAGTTTTACTGTATCCAGTGATTTCAGCTGAAATAAATAGAAACAAAAAAAGTTACTAAGAAGGTGATTATAACTAATTATGACTCAAGTGGGAGCTGCGACAGTGAATTGATCTTTCCCACTGTGAATGCTGCTATCCACTGACAGTGCCGTGAAATTTAGGTAGCGGTAGCTTGGAGCTAAAAGTGCTGGGATGGTGGAAGAGCCCATGGAGTGGTAAGAACCCGCTGTGCACCACTTGGGCAATGACTAAATATTGTTGTGATAAAGATGAAGTTGGGGACGAGAGATTAAAACTGGGTGATGGCCAGCAATTAAATACAGGGCACTGGTTAGGTGACAGGGGACAGAAGAATAAAAATTTTCTTTGACAATCCAGGGTGATGCCAGGTAATTAAATCTAGTATAATATAAATCTAAAATGAGAAATCATGCGGTTATAAACAAAACCAAATCCCTGTGCGGGTTCCGGTGCTTCCCTTGTGTGGAAAACAAGAATAGACCCCCTGCCCCACCAACAAACCTGTTGTAAGAGTTGAATAATTGGGGTTTCCTTTGAAGCTGAAGTGCATCTGCCTGAGAGGCAAGGAACCAAAAATCTGCACAAAATTAAGTCAGAAATGTTAAACGGTTAGGATGTCCACACAACACTCAGGTTCTGGAACAAGACTAAAGTCTAGAGGTGGACAACCTGAACTATCCGCTGGAGTTTACAGAACAAGATGAAAAAGAATAATACCAAAGATAATTTTCTCTGAGTAGACATAATGTATTAGGCAAACTGCCAAATTGGAGATGCATAGGTCATATCTGCTGTTAATATATGTTTTTCAGCCTGCCTGTTTACTGTCCATGATTCACATTCATATCCCAATAAAGGTTCTATAAAGCATATTAGCAATCTTTTTCCCACTGCAGTCAACACATTCTTAGTAGTAAGTTTTTCACGTTGCAGATGTCTATTTTTAATGTGGATTCATAGCATAATATCTGCAAGGCTTCTTTCGTCAAGGGTTATGACTGTTCCAAGACAGTTGCGCAGATCTTGTTCTGTGTGTTGTTCATCCATCATGATGGATGAAGACCACTTTTCATCCAAAGTAGTAACCATCAATGATTATGAGTACGAAGGTGGCTGATTAGTCCAATATGAGTCAGGAAAGTTCTCAAGCAATGCGGACAACAGGTGGAAGCCACAGTAAGCGTGGACTAGCGATACAGTTCTTTCTAGTCTGCTTCCGTTTCTTTGCCTGTGCAACCCATGCTGCCTGGCAGGTGCAACCTCCGCTGCCTGTCAGGTTGATGCACCATGCCTGAGGGATGTCGCCATCCAGATCAGTCCTGGGCTGCAGCCTCCCATAATGCTCAGTTGATGCCAAAAGAATTGAGAGCAGTTTTAAGAGTTTCTTTATAGCGCATTTTCTGTCTTCTCTAGAACCTCTACCCTTGTTGGAGCTCACTATAAAATACTCTCTTTGGGAGGTAACAGTCTGGCATTGAGGCTAAGTGACTGGACCAATGCAGCTGATAACTCTTCTGTATTGTGTGAATGCTAGGCCGGTCTGCCCTATCATGAACCACATTTGATTTTGAGCAGCTTTCTAAGACAAGTTATAGATTCTTGTTCTAACCTTACAAGGCATCACATCAACAATGGTCATATCATGAAAAGAGGGTGACTGTGGCACCTTGTGACTATGGAAAAGTTGGAAGGGAAGAGAGGCAGAGACTTACAAAAATAAAATATCTTCACAATTATTTATATAATCTCATAACATTTTGTGTTTTCCTACTAAATTAAACGAAGAGCAAATTTTAAAAACAAACATTTCATAATTTTTCAACATCATGTGGCTGTAAATTGGTGGAAAACCCAAAAAAAAAATGTTTTAATCTGACAGCAGTATAGACTCAATTGTATGACATAAATAACATGCTGCTGTCTTGTTTTATCAGTTTACAAAATGGTATGCAAATCAATATCAATGCAACAAAATAAACAAATGTATTTGCTACTCACATTGATCAAACCTGATACCAAAATCTATCAGTGGTATGGTACAGTTCATAGCATCGTTCTATACAAAGTGGCACCTGACACTCCTTACACCAGTAACTTGTCATTTTCCCTTTGTGGCCCTTTTTTGTTTTTCGGATTTTTATAATTATCTTTTTTTACACACACTGTGCACCTTCTTCTAGGTTTTGAGTTTGAAGCTGTTGGTGGAATATGTGATGGGAAGTGTCTGGCTGTCAGTCGCTTCATGGAGTCAACACATTTTCTGGGTGCACAAGATGTTTCTGTTCTCTGTTTGCTGAAATAATCTTGGGTGAGAGCTTTGCCTAACTGTGAAATAAAAGTATTCAACTTCAGTGGCTGTTTGCCATTTTGCACCAACAGTTTCTGATGCAGTATGTGACTCTGAATGACTGTGAGTGTAAACAAATGACAAAATAACTTTCGCCACCATTTCAGAGAACGACGTGTGAGAGGAACACGAGCTATGAACTGATCATTGATGTCGACTCCTGACATATTATGGAAATAATCAATGATGGCTTCAGGTTTTATCTGTTGTCTAGTTCTAGTCTGAACTTCAACCATTGTGGAAGGGTTGTGCGCTGTGGTGATTAGACTGACTTCTCGTTTGTCTTTCCATTTCAGTACAGCAAGGTTTCCCTGCCTTCTAAATGCTGTCTCTCCTGGACTTAGTTTCTGTGCTGTTAAATCCTTTGGCATGCCTTTTCTATTAGCATAAATGGTTCCAACTGTCATAGTTCCATGTTGCAGAAGACATTTTGACAACTCAGGGCATGAATAGTAGCTACTGGTGTAGCACCAGTAACCTTGATTGAGAAGTGGTTGTAGGAGCCTCACACAAACATCCACTGGCTTATTGCTAAGACCAGACTCACTGGCATAAAGTTCAAAGTCAAACACATATGAAGAGCTTGTTTCACACAATTCATACATCTTTATACCCCTTAGACTTGGTTTATCTTTCATATACACCTTGAAGCATTTGGCTTCACCAATGCATATTTTCTTAGTTGGAGTGCACAATGACTTGAACAGCCTTCTCAAATGTTCATAGAAATATCTTATTTTGTGTAATGGGTCATGCTGGGGATCTGCCACTGGCAACTGACATGCATTATCTGCAATGTGAAAAGCAGATAGGAGGAGCTGAAAACGCATCCGTGACATGATGGTGGCAGCAAATGGTGAATGGATAAATATGTCTGTGCTCCAGTAATCTGAAATTGATGGCTTTTTCACAACACTCATGTGAAGCAGCAGAGCAAGAAATCCTCTAATTTCATTTGGAGTTGTGTCTTTCCACTTCTTGGCAAAAAAGCTGTCATGTTTTGCAGTAATTTTTGTCTTAGCGTAGAGGTTTGTTTCTTTAGCAAACAAAGATTGAATTTCTGTACTGAAAAAAATATTAAAAATATCCATTGGTTCATTTGTTCCTTCTGGCAGAAATAAACCAGAAGTGCCAGTAAATGGAGGTACATCAGGAAAGCCTTGCAAGTCACAATGCCAGTCGTCGACCAGTTGGTGTGGAAACTCTTCTTTGGACTCAAAAGATGAAGATGATGATTCTGCATCAACAGAGCCAATCATATCTTCATCAAGTGCAGCTTCAGACTCACTATCTTCAGAATCTGCTGACTCTGACTGAATACTCTCAGCAGAATCATCAGTATCAGAAACTGCTGTACTGGTGTTTGCAGCTGATGTTGTAACTGCCAGCACAGTCTTGGTTAGACCTGACTTTGACGTGAGACGTCGTCGCTTCAGTTTTGATGATTTTTTTTGTGGCAGTTCATAAGATTTATCATTGTCAGAGTCATCAAACTCTTCAGAAGTATCTTCACTTTGCTGATCTGAAACATACCACAGACAATATTTCATTAACAACTTCAAAAACATACTAGAAACTGGAGGTTAAGAGACTTTAAAATTACTAGAATCACCTCTAAATCCAGCAGTAGTGGTCTGATTAATGCTGTGAACCAAGCAGACTTTTTACATAACAGAAGAATAGAATATACACACCCCTCTCCTCCCTATACCCTGGCAAGTGGATCAAACACACATTCCTCCTGCACAACACAGAACTCACACAGCTCATTTGTGAAAAATCCTTCAACATAAAATAATATATGCACACTGACAGAGCCCTGCACTTACAGGTGCAATTAGACATAGCATAGGGAAACACAGGTTCTTAAACTGATCAGGTCACAATAGGGGTGGTTCTATAACTAACCACTGGAGCAGCAGCACACAATGATCAATTGTAGAGTAGAGAGAGAGGTGAGAAATGGAACACCAAAGCATGTACCTAAAGTGGTGCATTGCACATGCTGAATTCAGCATATGTTATCACAACAATAACAGGCAACTCCTCACTATGGAAAATAATTATTTCAGTCTAAAACTTCAGTGCATGACTGTCCATGTCTAACTAACAATCTGAGCACATCTTCTTAAAAGACATGTTATGTGGGGGGAAAGGGGGGGGGGAGAGACATGTGGGTAGCATAGGACTACATTGGCAAAATGTACAGTAAAACAACTGGCTATTTGATCTGTGTATTTCTGTTTGAAATTATAGCAGAAGGCATGGTACCAGGAAGGAGGGGCAGGGGCCGACCAACACATAGATTGGCACAGGATATAAGTGACTCCTTCAGTATGAAAGTGCATGAGGCGGGAGAGCAGGCTGTGATGAGAGCGACGTTCTGCAAAGGACCTGCTACATGATGATGATTTCTGTTCACATTTTTTTGCACCTTTGGTCAATTTGGCATTTTACACGAGACCCACTTTCTGATAGACCAATCAGCACTTGAATGAGTGATGTCCTCAACATAACACTGACTCTCCATTTATTTATCAGGACACTGACTGGTACTCACTTTAGGCAGGGCTGACATGAAAGTCATGGGTTAAATTTAAAAATCAACCTCAATGAGGATTTAATATAAGACATTTTGGTTGGTAGGCAAACATGCTAGTCACTGTGCTTATTCAACTCCCTAATAAGACACACTGAATTAGATTAGTTTTGTCTTCATAATACAAATACTATATTATGCTGAATTTAGATTTCTTTAATCCTTACCTGCACAGTCTAGATAAACTTCAGGTTGTTCTGACTTTACAACAGGTTGTATTTCAATATCCATCTTATCAAACAACTGGCCTTCAGTGAGAGTCTCTCTGGTAGAATAAGCTTTAGATTGTTCTATCATGATACTTGATTGTATTTTTACTATCCATCGTATCAATGGTTTGTGAGACCTCTAGTAGAACTGTGGACACAATCAATCTGAAAGGAATGGACAGTTATACATTTATATAAATTTCACAAATAAAATAATCACCTTTGAAAATGTCCAATGATAGTATCAAATCAGAGATAGAGAAAGACGAAAGAGGATTCTTGGCAGCCTTTTGTCTTGGCACAGAAAGAAGTAACATGAACAAAAATAATATGAACATTTATGTTAACAGTACTACAATAAAACAAGAATGAGAATTCAAATATCTAGAAAGCATATTTACAAAAGATGGCAGACTTTATGAAAGAGAAGTCACATGGTGTCAGGTCTGGAGAACTCTGGGGTATAAAAAAATACAATATTTTCTGTACACTCTGTACTTTTAAAGACAAGCTGACACATTCTACTGATCTGGAACTTTGATGATGTCTGTATAAAGAGCAGTTCAATTCCTTGGCTTGTTGGAGCTTCCTTTTATAGTGAACTTGTATTGTCAGCAATATCTGGTCTGGTGCCACAGTGATGCTGTGCATATAACATGGTTGCCTCTGGGCATTACTGCCATTACAGTTCAAAGCAGACAAGCAAAAAGAAACCAGCGATACAAGGAGGAAAACATCAAATCATGGAAAATCAGCAGCTTGAGATGATATAAATTTCTTGTACAAACACGGTACAAGCCAGTAAAACACAATGTTGTTAAATTCTGAATTCAACTATACCAGTGAACGGCAAATTCATTAGTCAAAAGAGCCAAAATTTAGCAGCAGGACGATAAAAAAAAATGTTGGCAGCCAAATTTCTTTTCAAGAACACGTCAAGAACCATGTATTTTTAAAAGTCAAAACCAATTTGTGGCCGACTGGCCAAGCTGCATTCAGATGACTAAAGAGCTGCATGCGGCTCGTAAGTAGCGATTTGCCGACCACTGAACTATACAATACTGTTCATATTCATTTTGACAATGAAACTGACACATGTTAAATAATTTTTTTTTGGTCATCAAATGCGGACCGCTCAATTTCAACTTCCTTTTGAGTTCTATGTGTCTGATATCAGGCATGCTCATTTAAAAACGTGGTCTGAAAGCCAAAAATATAGTATATTTGCGAGATTTACCGAGTTACTAAG
Source organism: Candidula unifasciata (assembly GCA_905116865.2). Lineage (NCBI taxonomy): Eukaryota > Metazoa > Mollusca > Gastropoda > Stylommatophora > Geomitridae > Candidula > Candidula unifasciata. The sequence goes on from CAJHNH020000561.1 coordinate 48,934, forward strand.
CATTTTTTTGAAAAGAATATGGCTGCCTAGCAGTATTCTACTTGCATGCCAACACTTTTTACGGCTTTAGAAGCCTCAAATTTAAATAAAGTACGTGTTTATTCGAAGTTAGATGATGTTGCGAATAAAACATGTTTCAGTCATTTCTAGAGTCAAACTTTGATGAGGGAAATGTCTAATGTGTACCTCACGTGAAGGTACAACGATAGCAAAGTCAGCTGGTACAAATAGAATAAACAGTGAAAAGAAGATTTTCTTCAGTGTCAGTTCAAGTGCTATTCCCTTTACTATTTAGGAACATAGCTACAAAATTACAGGCACTGAGTGTTATAAACTTTGTTTTGTGTGAAGATACTTTTTGTTTTGGGAGTCAGTTTTCAGAAGAGTGCCCAGTTTTCTTTACCAAATAATGGTGCTCTGTTATTATGCTTCGAAAGAATCTTTGGAACAAAATATAAAGTATAGATTGAGTTTATCTTTTACTTATATATAACTAAGTGGTTCATATTTATTTGGGATTCATTTTGGATATATTTTAACCAGTTTTCCTTGAGTGCCATGGTGGTAAGTGTAATTTTGGCTATCCTCGGAATAACGGTCCCAAATTATCGTAACCGAAAATATACCCTAACAGGACCTCAGTCACGTGTCAATTGCGCACTTCTGGGGACTATATCGCCACCGCCGAAAGCATCCCCCATGACGCGTGGATTGGGGCTAGAATAGATGGCTGGGACTCACGAGCAGATAAAATAAAGAAAGCTGCAGAAGATGCGGTAGCTGCTGCTTGTGAGTCCCAGCCATCTTTTTTAGCCCCAATCCACGTCGTGGGGGAAACTTGGCGGTGGCGGAAGTGCGCAATTTAAGTCGCCGAAGTCCGCAATTGACCCGTGACTGAGGCCCTGTTAGGGTACATTTTCGGCCGCGATAATTTGGGACCGTTATTCAGAGGATAGCCAGATTTTTTTTTTATTTTACTAATTTTTGTGAACATACCGACCGTCTGTTTAAATTATTTGATATTATTTGTTGTAGCTCTATTCTATAATTCCTCAACAACCCCTGGTAACTTTTATGTATAATATATGTATGTTTCGCGGCGAATACTGCAAACATATTTAAACATACTTCAATCCGAAACCTGAGGTAAGGTCTACTATGGAAGATATAATTCATTATTTCGATAAGTAAAACGATGTCAGGTTGTGAAATATGCAACGCCGCCATTCCTGCTGGTCCACATCCGGTGCACCGTTCCGATATTGGTCAAAATGAATCAGGCTACCATATTCCCGCTTGTGCTAGATGTGTCCGTACGCAAATAGACCATGAAACTGATCTGCACATAATTTTCACTTGGATGTACAAGTGATACAGAATGTAGGGCCATGCTCTACATTTTCCAAGCATGGAGGACAAAATATACATTTGCAGAGCACGAGCCTGCAACAGAGTCAGACGCACAACATCGGCTACATGGTAAAGTTTAAAAAAAGCAGCAGGTTAAAAAAAGGATTGTCGTGGATGTGTCAAGCCGAGGACATTATTCATTAGGTGTGTTCAGTTGAGGACACATTTTCTCGGGAGGAATGGGTACAAGTACCAACAGAGTGCTGAACGACCTTTTCTGTTTGCATCCGACTAGACAGAAAATGCCGACAAGAGAGTCCAGCCGCTGTTGAGGCAGAAATGCAGGTTTTGATTTAATTTATCTCTGCCCTACGTGGGACGAATTTTTCGCTATTCTGAAACCCCACCCTGGTTGTTGCCGGGGAGCTCTAATATTACCTAACTGTTTCTGTGACCTCTCCATGGATGATCTTCATCCGAATGGTGGCACTTTGTGTCACAGGGTGTTTATCGCTCAGTGTGATGTCCTGCTGGGGTGAAAAGTCAGTCAGGCTTTGATTTTCGAGAATTCTCTACAGGGGTGCTGTCATATACACAGATAATTCTAATTTGCCACGTGGAAAGCTGTTGACCTTCTATGGCTCACGTTAGAGTTCAGGTTTAGACTATGGATCAACATCATCGCACAAAGGTAGTAACCCATAAGTGCTCCGTTCTACTTCTGATTCAAGCCTGAGTCCGAATTGTCTTAGCGCAATGCAAGAACTCCGTAGCACCGGTGAGGATCCTGTAATAATTTGGGTACATTTTAAACTCTAAATTTTGCCCGGGCAGCGTCGTTAGACTACGATTTCCAACTGCCAACGGATTTTTTTTACGTGCTCAGTAATACACTCGGGGGTCCAATCTTACTACAAGGGGAAATTACTAGAAGTCCACTTGAGAAAAATCCCAGCCTTCAGCTGGACTTGAACCCGGGACCTCCAGCACTCTAGATTGGAGTTAAAATTGTGAAGCAAGATTCTGGTGCTGTTGCTTTGACCAGAAGTAGTCTGGCTATGGAAATAGAGAAGTATTGGATCCGAAGACAGTAGTTAGAGCCCCTGAAGCTGTCGGGGCTGGCACGTATCGGTCTCGTATTTGTGTAAGGGCACGCAGGCATGCAAGGAAATGAGCAAGCTGATCGGCTTGCGGGTAAAGCTACTGTGAAGGGCGGACAAGCCATGGATTATGCTGATATTCTAAATGCTCTATGTGACTCTATCGGAAGTAAGATATTTAGGAGAACAAAGTGATGACTGTGAATCTGCAACCGTGACCAGGCTGCAAGAACAAAATGCCAAGAGGGGTGTGGCCAGACAAGAGCACTTTGCAAAACGCCAAAGAAGAATAAGAAGACAACACAGAATTGGTGTCGTGAGCCGCTTCTCACAGCAGGAAATAAATCATGTGCATGATGAAGAATACTATTTTGTATGGTGATATTAATGCCAAAAGCTACTTATGAAGCAACCAGTTCAATGCCAGGTCAGCACTCCAGAGGTAAAAGGAATGAACTGTGACAACCACTGTGGTAGAATGAGGTAGAAACAGCACAGATACTTGAAAGATATATCACCAAGACATGGCAAAAAGAAAGCAAAGAAATCCATTGACTCTCCTGCAGGTCTAGCCAACGCCTTCTCTAATAAATAGAGAAGGCCGTGGTCTAACTCAGGATGTCAACCGACCGTGACTCGAACCTTCAAGGCAATAGCTTAACAAGCCAAGAAGACAAACCGGGAAACTTTTTGTCAGAAAATCTGTTGCAAAGTTCTTGTCCACATACAAGGCCATGACAGGCACCATTAGATATTGAAGTACGAGGGGAATTCAATTAAAAATGTTGTCCGTAAGTTTCTAAATGGGTAGACAACGTTAGGGTGGTAAGGAAGGAGTAAATCAAATAGCAAGCAATGCGGGGCTGATATCGTCTGTGCTATGCGGGATAGGTTGAGGACAAAGTACAAGTCTCTGACGCTAGGTCAGTTACGAGATCTAGGGATACAACTTGGTCAGACTCGTCTATGACGCTTTAGAGATAGAAGACATTAGAACCAACTTCTCATGGGAATAGGCAGTTGAGGTATTTCTTTCTCCAGCATTACGAGCTTTTGGGGTTCATTGTGCAGCTATCTATCACGCGCCTCCATTCATTTCTCTGGTCGGCGTTCTCTTTCCATTAGTGACACCAAGTGTTTGTAGGTCTGTCTGAATATAACCTCGTCCGTCTTCTTCTTGTTCTGTCTAGTGGTCTGCAACCATCAAGTCCTCTGTGTACAATTTTTCTAAACTTTTTTGTCGTCTGACATTCTCTCAATATACCCTAGCTATGTTAAGAACTCAGTTTCATAATTTCGACATCCTGGATTCGACAGTTATTTGCTTTTCTAGTTGCTGGCAGTTTTGTGTTGATTTCTGTAACGGTTTGAGCGACTTCCATTTAGTGCGTGAAATTGTCAAGTTCTTCTTTCGCACGCTGGAAATAGATTATCTATGTCGGCAATTTTGTCTGTAGTAATTCACTTGGCGACCCGTAAAGTTTGGCTTGCACTGGTGTTTCTCTTGGCCAAATGTTTTACTCTGATATGCTGCATTTGGGACAGTCTTGGAGGACGTGATTTGTTGTCTCGGGTGCCTATCCGCCTATTCTAAATTTTGTATATATGTGGCTGTGAAGTCGGTTGTGTCATGTTCTAAGGCGTAGAATAAAATCTTGCTCTGGTCTGTCCATGATATGGTAATCGTCTTGTGCCGGTTTTGGTGATTTTCAGACTGATTTGATTATTATCTTCTTCTGCTGATATAATACCTGTACGTCAGGTTGTTCTTCGCTTTTCACCTTCCTTAGCTAGTTTATCAGCTCTTTCATTTCCAGGAATTCCACAGTGGGATAGTATCCATTGCATGGGTACCTTACACCTGTTGCCTAGTTTGGAGAGTAGTGTTCGTATACCAGGTAATTTTCGAGTGCCTGAAGTACCGCTCTTGCATTTGTTAGGAATACCACAAGTTGTAAAATATGACGAATATTTAACAGTTTCTTTGCTGCTATTTTTGGACTTCTGCATCATAATTGTGACAGTGCTTTCCTGTGGGTACTTTAGCTGTATATCTGATATTATTTGGATGCTCGATATTCACTCCTGTCCCTCCTTTTGTGCTGACCCATTCGTTTAGACACGAACCCAAAGATTCTGTGGATATTCATCATCAGGTAGAGGGAAGTTGACTGTTTTATGTTGCACATTGTTTCGTCCTTTCTTGTGGAATACTGCTTTCACTTCTGTCTGGATGTGTATTGGCAACTTGTAATCATCTTTCCAATGGCTCCGATCTGGAATAGCATTTGAGGGCTACCAGTTGCAGGCAGATCACCGGTTTTCCTGCAGAGTCGTTGGACTTGGTCGATGAAACTGCTTTTCTTTTAGTCGACCCTTTGCTAGATTTTGGAACCTTTCTTTCCTAGGGTATGCTAAGAAACTTTTCTGCTTGTATTAGTATCTTAGTGTCTCATCGTTCTGTCAGAGTTTGGGTCATCGTCATTTTCCCATCACAGCTATAGGTATTGATTTCATCCTGCCTGTTAGGACCCCGAGCGCTTGATTTTGAACTTTGTTTAACTTGTGTAATGTTGTTTATGATGCTGAACTCCATACAGTTGACCTGTGTTCAAGGTGTGGTCGTACACTTTGTTGATAAACTTTCCTAAGTATTTTCCCATATGCGCTCATATATTTCCACTTAGTTTTCTTAAGATAGCTATCTTCCTTCTGGCTTTTTTTTTTTGCTGCTTTGTTGGTGCGTTTTCTTCATGTCAGTCTATCTTTAAACGTTACTCAGGGGTATGTGGGCTCCTTATCTTCTCTTAGTGGTATTCTATTTATCTGAATGGAGCCTGAGTTTTGTTTTTGGGAGAGGGTGATGCGGGTAGTGCTACACTTGTACATGTTGACGCTGACACAATATGGAGTCGTATTAATTATGGATCTTTGTAGCAGTCTAGTTGCCACTGTTGCATATTTATTGGTACACCACAGTGCTGCAGTTGCTGGGTTTTTACCCCCAGATTTGTGTTTTTATTTGACGCCTTTGGTTCAAATTTTAAAATCTTTTTTAAATATATTCTTTAAAAAAGCGGATACATGTTTCGCTTCGTAACTCTAAAATTTGTACTTTTCACCAATCTGGGTTTGCCTATGTATTGCTTGGGTTTTTGTTCAGCTTAGCTGGGTTTAAAAACAAAATCCCATTGGCAGCCCTGAACACCTTAGAACCAAGTCGTCTGCATCAGTGTTGCCACTTTGGATCTTTTATATCCAAATTTAAATCTTTTTCATTGCATTTAGATACTGTTTTTGACGTTTAGATCGTAATTATTTTTCTAGAAGCTTTTCATATGGAGTTGGCTATTTTATAGATTTTTTTTCTTTCATTGTCAATTTAATAATTACTGTGCAAAATACTTATTACAATATTTTTGCCTTGGTCTGGCACGTACATTGTGATAACTGCCATTACTTGAACTTTGAACTCTAACTATGGTCAACGCACAAATATCTGGCAGCCCCAGTACTGATTAATAAAAACGCGCGTAAATCATACTAACTTTGTTTCAACCGTATTCTCTCTGTGCTAACTTTGCGTTTCTTTTTCATGTGATTAAAAAAATAATTGCTCACCTTCTTATGTGGCTTTCACTTTGAAAAAACCTTTCAACATGCCAAAAGTAAAGTATGAGCAAAAAATTTGGAAAGAGTGGTTGCATGATGACAAAATTAAAAACTGGGGATATGACCAAAGCTTGTTGTAAGTACTGCAAGTGTGAAATTAAAGCGAAAATACAACACTCAAAGAGTCATGCAGAGACTAAAAAAGCATAAAACTGCAGTTTCATTTAAAGATATTACACCGCTGACATCTGTTTTCAGAACTATACTGATAAATGAATCATCAAAAGTTGAAGTATCAGTCGCAATGTTTTTAATTTGTCACTGCGTAATTTCAAACTGTGACCATTTTATCGATTTGTAAAAAATCTTGGACTAGTTCAATTTGAAAAGTGTGATGTAGAAAGTATAGTTTAGGAACTGAAGGACCTTTTAATCAGCAAACAGTTAGGCTTGAAGAATTTGGCTGTAATTGGTACTGATAATGCCTCAGTGATGGTTGGTATAAACAATGGCGTTTATGCCAAGTTGAAGGAAGCTAACCCATCGTTAATACTTATAAAATGTATGCGTCATTCATTGCAGCTAGCATTATCACATGCTTCATCTAAATATTTACCAAGGCATTTGGAATACCTTATTGCTGAAACACTTTACTGGTTTTCCAAATAATTTGTCAGAAAACAGCAATACAATACATTATATACAGCCTTGAATTATGGTTCCACACCACCGAAAATTCTGTCAGATTGCAAAACTAGATGGTTATCAATTGAACCAGCTGTTGAAAGAATTAAGAAGCAATGGCTGAAGTTGAAGACACACTTTGAAATAACAAGACAAAGTGAAAAGTGCTACACAGCTGAAATACTATATGGAATGTACAGTGATGAAAAAAAAAAAATTGTCATTTATTCTCTTTTTATAACCTATTCTAATGGAAGTGCAAAAAGTTAATAAACTGTTCGAATCTAAACTTGTTGATAAAGTTAAATTACTTGATGATCTCATCTTGCTATTTCACTCGGTAAAAGACTGGTGTTGCCAACTTCTAAAGCTGATTTGCTCACTTGCACTATAGAGAGCTACTTGGCTCCTAAGCCACACCTTGGATATTAAATCGAATCAAAAATTGATGATTTAAAAACAAAAGGACTGTTAACAGAGAATGAAGAGAACAACTTAAGAAAACTGTCAAGATTTCCTTTTCTCATTATTGAAGCAATTGAAACAGAGACTTCCTGAAAATCTAGATGTTTTGAAAAATATTTCACCTTTTTCTGTGAGCAACATACTTCAGCCAATAAAGGACGTACCTAAATATTGTAAAGTCCCCCGTGTGGGTTCCGGGGCCCCATTGTGGGGAAAACAAGAATAGACCCACTGCCTCCCCAAAAGCATGTCGTAAGAGTCGACTAATTGGGGAGCTTCCTTTGAAGTCGGAGTGCATCTGCTGGAGAGGCAAGGAACCAACAGTCTGTATTCAAGAGAATGAGATCTGTAAAACTGATGCACACGCAACACTCAGGTTCTCTAGCAGGACTGCAGTTCAGTAGTGGACGAGCAACCAGAACCTGCCGCCAGAGTTTACAGCTGGTGTACGCGAAGAAGAAGAAGAAGAATATTGTAAAGTTATGAAATTTTTGGGGGCTACTGATAATAGTGTCGCGGAAGCAGAATATCAGTTAACCAAAATAAAGTTAGCAGAATGGACAAACAAAACAGAAACTAACGCGTTTTGGAGTGAAGTGAGACAATTTAAAGATGCCTCATCAAACAGTCCATTCTGTAAGCTCTTTGAAGTGCCATGTCTGCCATGATACTACCCCACTCAAATGCTGACGTAGAAAGAGTTTTCAGTGCTAGGAATTATATCAAATCTAACCTAAAAAACAGAATGAAATTTGACCTCTTAAATGCTATCGTGCAAATTAAAATTCGGCCTGATGAGACTAGAGAAATAAGCCTACTGTTTCACATATAAAGAAATTTGAACAGGAAAAGCATACCAGGGTCATTTTAGATCTGAAGCTTCAACTTCTTTATCCAAACTAAGTTTTTCCTGTGGATCTTGTGAGGCGGACATCAGTGAAGGTGAGGACATGATTATGTAGGGTAAGTCATAACAAAAGCTATGTAATTTTTGACTTTTTCAATTTTGATACTTTTTCTAGATCTTTTCCACGCAGATTTAGATCTTTTTAGATATTTTTTGACACCGTTTTGGATATTTTTTGTCAAAGAAAAGTGGCAACACTGGTCTGCATGTATTGCAGCATTAATACCATGGGGTAGCATTGGAACTGTCCTTTCCTGGTTTTAGTAGAGGTATTATGGTTGCTTCTCTCCAAATCTATAGAACTTTGCCGCCGGCCCAACAATTGATAAAAAATCTGCAGCAGTTTTGTTTTGGCTGTTGTCCCTGGGTTCTTGATCATTTCGTTGGTCATGCCATCGATTCGGGCGACTTACCAATTTCCAGCTAGAGTCTACATTGTCAAATAAAGCCAAAACAATTTCAACAAAACCGGAAGTAGGCTAGCAGCAATGGCGGCGTCCAAGTTCCTCTTATTTAAAAAAAATCTTACGTCGATCTCTTTAGCGATTTGTTGGATTTTACTCTTGCACAGTACGTCTTTTCTTTTTGCTAAACAGGCGTAGATTTAATTTAAAAAAAAATAATATAAATAAGACCAGGCAAAGATCTATAATAGTCGTTCTTAATTCTCTCAGTCCCAGGGAGTTTAGCTAGCATCAGAGGCCCACCAAGGGGTGCTTGCTTGACTTGCTGTTTTTTTTTTTACTTAATTTCACAAGTGTAACTGCTAATGACTGCCACTTGTGCGGTGTAGGCTGATAAGGCTGGGGGGGGGGGGGGGGGGGGGTTCTTGGAGCCTGAGGATTTACGGCCGTGACTGTGCAGGGGATTTTAATTTTATTTTGATCCCGACAGAAAAAATACTCGGCTCTACTGGCAAATCCGGACGAAGAATAAACAGCCTTGGACGACTTAGTCAGAGTTCTCTCCCGTCGCCGTACTCCAAACAGTGATCGGAAAAGCCACAACGAAACAAAGAAGACAGTCACGTCGACATCAGGGCTGCCAATGCTTGGTTGTTTCCCCCAGATCTGGGTTTTTTTTCGACGCTGCAGGACAATTCTGGGTGTTGTTTTTTTTGGGTGTGTTTTGTTTGTTCGTGTTTGCCGATTTGTATGCTTTAATGATCGATAAATTTGTGTGGTTAGGGGGGTAGGGGTTAGGGTTAGGGAGTAGGATTAGGGTTAGCGGTAGGGTTAGGATTAGCGTTAGATTTGACAGTTTTGACGCCGGAGTTCCCTATAATCGCGCACAGTCCCATACACACACACAAACAATCGAGGGCCTCTGGATGCTGGTCACACGCACAATTCGCCAACGATTGGGGGCACCAGCCGCACGCTATTGGCGTCATATTTGGCAGAGTTTCAGTGGCGCCACTCCCACAAACATCATATTGTCGGCCAGTATTTCGAAATCCTACGTCAAAATTTTCACATCTAACCCTAACCCTAACCCTAACCCTACCCCTAACCCTAACCCTACCCCTAACTCTAATCCAACAACCGCATGATGATGACTACACAACCATTCACAGTGCCTCACGCAACCGTACGCAACTGTGCACGCAACCATATGATGATGCCACGATGTCTCACGCAACCGTACGCAGCCCTACACGCAACCGCAGGATAATAGGTAAGTGTGTCGTTTGTTTCGTTTGTTTTCCGATTACTGTTCGGAGTGCGGCGACGGGAGATAACTCTGACTAAGTCGTCCAAAGCTGTTTATTCTTCGTCCGGATTTGCCAGTAGAGCCAAATACTCTTAGCAAGGATTCGAACCTGGGTCTCCCGCTTGAAATCCCAGCTTTCTATACGTTCGGCCAGCCACTCCTCACAAGTGTAACAGTAAAACATTGTAACAGACCATACTAATTTAACTGCCGCGCAACATAAACATACATCAAAGTGACTAGAGATTGTTAGGAGATAAAGATAGAATACTACTACAACAAATAATTGCGTCAGTAATTAAATATTAATATTAGTAAATTACTAGATGGTATGTTTACAGAAATTAGTAAAATGAAATTTAAAAAAAATGTCCGCTTACCACCATCGCACCAAGGAAAACTTAAAATATATCCAAATGGAATCACAAATGAATATGAACCACTTAGTAATGTATAAGTAAAATAGAAACTCAATCTGTGCATTTTATTTTGTTCCAGAGAATCTTTTGAAGCATCACAACTGAGCACAATTTTTTTGGTAAAGAAAACTGACTTCACGTTCAAAATAGTTAGTATCTCCACAGAAAATTAAGTTTATATAACACTGTTTTCCTATCATTTTGTAGTGAAATTCTTAAATAATAAGGGGAACAGCACTAGAACTGAGACTGAAGAAAAATGCCTTTTCACTAATCGGTACTCCTGTCAAATCCGGACGAAGACTAAAAAGCCTTAGACGACTTAGTCAGAGTTCTCTCCCTTGGCCGCACTGCGAACAGTGATCGGAAAAGCCAACGAAACAAAGAAGACAGTCACGTCGACATCAGGGCTGCCAATGCTTGGTTGTTTCCCCCAGATCTGGGGGTTTTTTTCGACGCTGCAGGACAATTCTGTTTTTTTTTTTGGGTGTGTTGTGTTTGTTGGTTTTTGCCGATTTGTATGCTTTAATGATCGATAAATTTGCGTGGTTAGGGGTAGGGGCTAGGGATTAGGATTAGGGTTAGCGGTAGGGTTAGGTTTAGCGTTAGATTTGACAATTTTGACGCCAGAGTTCCCTATAATCGCGCACAGTCCCATACACACACAAACAATCGAGGGCCTCTGGATGCTGGTCAAACGCACATTTCGCCAACGATTGGGGGCACCAGCCGCACGCGATTGGCGTCATATTTGGCAGAGTTTCAGTGGCGCCACTCCCACAAACATCAGATTGTCGGCCAGTATTTCGAAATCCTACGTCAAAATGTTCACATCTAACCCTAACCCCAACCCTAACCCTACCCCTAACCCTACCCCTAACTCTAAACCCTAACCCTACCCCTAACTCTAACCCTACCCCTAACTCTAACCTTACCCCTAACTCAAACCCAAACACTACGCATCCCTACAGGCAACCGTATGATGACTACGCATCCCTTCACGATGCATCACGCAACCGTACGTAGCCCTACACGCAACCGTGTGATGATAGGTAAGTTTGTCGTTTGTTTCGTTGACTTTTCCAATCACTGTTTGCAGTGCAGCCAAGGGAGAGAACTCTGACTAAGTCGTCCAAGGCTTTTTATTCTTCGTCCGGATTTGACAGGAGAGCCTACTAATCTTTATTGTATCTGTGCCAGCTGATTTTGCTATTGTTGAACCTTTTCCATGCGGTACATATTAGAGGTAAAGGTAAAGTCGGGAGATGTGAACCAGCGTCATTGCACACAGTTATAAACCATAAGTACTCTGCCACCAGTACGGACAGTTGATAAGAATTGTCCGCCTGTGTCGCTGTCAGCACATAACTCTGTGGCTGCAGCGACGTTCCTCCATTTACCCCAGAGTGTCAACTCTGGTACCCATTTCCTCGTTTGACTCTATGAATGACTGAAACAAGTCTACTTCACAACATTATCTAACTTTGGATACATCTAATAAACACATGCTTTATTTAAATTTCAGGCTTCCAAAGCCATACATGTTGAATACATAGAATGCATGTCAGTGTTCAGATTTTTTCATGAATGCAATAAGGTCGAGAGCGCACCAGAAGTGGCAAACCGACCGCCCTAGTAGCATCTGTAGTGATCCACATGGCTAATTATGAAGACTGTGATCTAGTTGTCTCAGTCTACTACTACTTGTGACTGTCTGCCTGCAGCTACACCCTACCCCCAGTATAGCTATTTATATTGTGTTTTATCTTAATGTAGCCCAGATGTGTCACTTGCCTCTTTAGTTCAACAACACTCTCTTCATTTTCAGAATCTCTTTTGATTGTATCCTCCATCTCTCATCCCTTCTGCAACTTGTAAATTAACATACATTTTAATTAACCAACTGTCTGCACATGATTTGCTTCTGTACTAAGAATTGGTTGTATCTAGCTCTTAATAACAAACAGTTTATCACCTCAGCTGACAATGATTTTATAGAATGCTTTTCATTTTATAGAGTGCTGCCTTTGCTTGAATTATTCTACATGTAACTTCTTGAATACAGTTTTCACTAGTGGCGAGCAGTCTAATAAATTTTTAGATAGACAAATTAGAAGAATAATCAGTGAGAATGTTTCTGGGAATCTATCTACCAACCCCACCTACAGCAAGTTACTATGAACTAACTCAGACAGTGATACCTGGCTATTACAGTTCACCTGTAATAGCTGTAGTTGTCTAAGGTAACTAACTACACACCTGTCACTTTGCTTGGACATAAGTATAGCCAGTCATATGGCATCATATGTCTGTATTTCAACGCTGTAATATTACATTGCGATAGTTTTTTTATTTAAATGCTTTTAAACTGGGTAGCAGTATTAGACTAGCTGTAAACAACAAAACAATATACCCAAACATCTCTCCACATTTTGTGATTTCCAACAGCATAGATTGTGCTGACTTCCTTCTGTGAACAGGACAAAAGGCCCAAGAAACTTCTCTCATCTTTCTCTACCTCTGATTTAATGTTATCCTGGAAAGTTTTTATTGATGATTAACTTGTGTGTGATATTTATCATTACCTAAATGTATGATTGTCCATTCCTTCCAGGTTTATTGTGCCCACTGTTCTGCTAGAGGTCTCTCAAGTCTTTTATTAGATGGATATTAAAATACAATCAAATATAAAGATTTAGAAGAAGAAGTTGATTTAGACCACCCAGCTACTCAAGTTTTGCTACAGAAACTCTCACTTGGGTCCAAGTCTTTGATAAAATGGATAGTAGAGTATTATCAAGTATCAAGATAGAACAGACTAAAGTTGATATAGAATACTCAGATGCTCAAAGGTCTGCTCAAGAGAATGTCACTGATGTCCAAACTGTTGATAAAATGGATATTGAAATGCCAGCAGTTGTAAAGATAGAACAGCCTGAAGTTTATCAGGACTATACAGGTAAGGATTCAAATAAATAAAATTCAGCACAACACAGTATTTACATAATGGAAATCCCCGTGGGGATTCTGGAGCCCCATGTGAGTGTAACGATAATTAATGTTTGCATTAATAACAAGGTTAGATACTGAACATAAATTATGTACTTCAGTTCAGATGAATTGGTTAAGGATGAACAAGTTACACGTTTGAATGCAAGGCAAGCATATAAAATTAAATAAATCATGAATGATCAAGAAGCACGGGGGAAGATTACTCAAGTTGAAGAATGATCGAGAAGGATCAGTCTTGTTTTTGGTTCCAGGAACGGTGTGTCTGTGAAGCGGCTGAATGAATCGAGTTAAAAGTGGATGTCTGAACCAGATTTGGCTGTGAGGTCTTAGACAAAACCTGGCTACAGTTCAGTTTGACAATTCTGGTCAAAGCGGACATTTGTGTTTGTTCAGCGTGGAAGATTGTCACTGTCAAGCTATCGCCGTAGGACAGTTAATGTGTATTTTAAAATGAAGGTTATTATTCACTGATATGTACATTTTGCGATCAGTTGTAGAGTTGCGGCCCTTAGACAGTCACCTCAGTGTGTGCTTGCTTTAAGGCAATTGTCTGAACAAATAAACATTTACATCAGCATCAGCTGTGCGTTCGTCTTCCAAGTACTGTTACGTGGATACGCAGAGTATATTGAGAGACCCGTAAGAACAGTGACCTTGTCTGCAAGAAAAGTCTATGACACCCTGAGGATGCAAAAATTACAATTTGGATTTTTAAGGTCATAAAAGTCTCTGGTCTGCTGACTACCTTCCTCTGATCTCTAAGGACACAGCTCGGCATGAGTGGGAAGCCTGATGTACAGGAGTGTGGCTAGGCAGTCTTGTGTAGGATGGGACCATTCCTTGGGTGAACCCAGTACCAGAACTCTATATGCGGGCTCTGCACTGCATTATGGAAGCCTGCTTGGATGGCAGAGAATGTCCATGTTCTGCTCTTGCATTCTTTCAGTGGCTGCCTTGGATAGTGGTGGAGTGCACCACCTGTAGATCAGATTGAAACATGACAACACAGCATTGAGTCTGTGCAATGTGCCATGAACCTAACTTTAAAGGCTAACCAGAACAACAAAAGCCTACTTGAGTGAGATTTACCACCTGAAGGGTGCAACTATTGCAGCTATGCTGTTAACAAGCACAGCAGTTACTTCACTTGAATAATGAAAACAAAGCATGTCTATGAAGGTATTAATAAAATATTATGTATATAATATGATATGTTTCAGAGATGCACCTGAATTCTCAGAGTTATCCTTCCATCAACACAGGAGAGCATTCACAAGTGGAGATGTCTCAAACTACAGTCTTCAGTCTTGCGAAACAAGAATTATCTGATGAATTATGTGAGGACAATCGATGTGATGCAAGTGTCAGCGCAGAGAAGGAAGCACAAAAAGTGGAGACACCTTGTAAAAATCAAGTGCGTTGCACTTCTATTATTACAGCTGATCATATGAAGCCTCATATGATAGCAGAAAGTGGTATATTGCACAACTTTATTACTTCCTTTGTTCTCGATGGCAGTGCACAGGACGACGTGAAAACACACACAGATCCCAGACCTTATAAATGTGATGTGTGTGGCTTGTCTTTTGCAAGAGCTAATCATTTGAAATGTCAAAAAAGAATTATAAATACAAGAGAGAAACTTTACATATGTAATGTATGTAATGCTTCTTTTTCTACAACCAGGGATTTGAAATGTCACAAGAGAACACATACAGGAGAGAAACCTTACACTTGTGATATTTGTGGAGCATCTTTTATTCAGTCTAGCAGTCTTAAATGTCACATGAGGTTACACACAGGAGAGAAACCCTTTAAATGTGATTTTTGTAGTGCTTCTTTTGCTACCGCTTTTGGTCTGAAATATCACAAGAGAACACATACAGGAGAGAAACCTTACGTATGTGATGTTTGTGGTGCTTCTTTTACTGCTACTGGTAGTTTGAAATATCACACAAAAACACATACAGCAGAGAAATTTTACACAGGTGATATTTGTGAAGCATCTTTTATTCAGTCCAGCAGTCTTAAATGTCACATGAGGTTACAGACAGGAGAGAAACCTTACAAATGTGATTCTTGTGGTGCTTCTTTCACTACAGCTAGTGGTTTGAAATGTCACAAAAGAATGCATACTGGAGAGAAACCTTACAAATGTGATATTTGTAGTGCTTCTTTTACTGCAAATGGTGGTTTGAAATGTCACAAGAGAACACATACAGGAGAGAAACCTTACAAGTGTGATATTTGTGGTGCTTCTTTTACTACAACTGGTGATTTGAAACGTCACAAGAGAACACATACAGGAGAGAAACCTTACTCTTGTGATATTTGTGGAGCATCTTTTATTCAGACTAACAATCTTAAATGTCATATGAGGTTGCACACGCTTGAGAAACCCTTCAATTGTGATGTTTGTGGTGTTTCTTTTACTACAACTTGTGGCTTGAAAGGTCACAAGAGAACACATACAGGAGAGAAACCTTACAAATGTGATGTATGTGGTGCTTCTTTTACTAGAACTGGTGATTTGAAATGTCACAAGAGAACACATACAGGAGAGAAACCTTACAAATGTGATGTTTGTTGTGCTTCGTTTACTACTAACAGTGGTTTGAAATGTCACAAGAGAACACATACAGGAGAGAAGCCTTACACATGTGATATTTGTGGAACATCATTTATTCATTCTAGCAATTATAAGTGTCACATGAGGTTGCACACAGGAGAAAAACATTACAGATGTGATATTTGTAATGCTTCTTTTAATACTTCTGGTAGTTTCAAATATCACAAGAGAACACACTTAGTAGAGAAGCCTTTTAGATGTGATGTTTGTGGTGCTTCTTTTACTACAACTTGTGGTTTGAAATGTCACAAGAGAACACATACAGGAGAGACACCTTACAAGTGTGATGATTGTGGTGCATCTTTTGCAAGAACTGGTGATTTGAAATGTCACAAGAGAACACATACAGGAGAGAAGCCTTTCAAATGTGATATTTGTGGTGCTTCTTTTACTACAACTTGTGGTTTGAAATGTCACAGGAGAACACATACAGGAGAGAAATCTTGCAAATGTGATGTTTGTGGTGCTTCTTTTGCAAGAACCGGGGATTTAAAATTTCACAAGACAACACATACAAATGTGAACTGAATAATGCATCTTTTGCAGTTACTCTTTGCAATAGCGTATAAAAATGCATTCAGCAGAAAATCTAAAAATGCTGTTTACACTGATTTATTTTGCTGAAGCTAGCATTTTGATCAAACATAAATGAAAACCATACAAACATGATGTTTGATGTGACTGGATTACTCTAGAAGATTCAGTTTCACATGAGATTACACAGAGCAGAGAAACCTTACACATTATGGTACAGTAAAACATATAGAGAGGAAGTCTTATCAGTGTAATGTTTGTTAATTTTCTTTAAAGAAGCTATTAGGTGAATCAACACAACTGGCCTTGAGAAGTCACAACATTTGCTGCAAGATACTTTATAAGGATTAACCCCCCAAAAAAATATAAATAACTGTTGGAACAATCATAACATTTGACTCAGGATGCCTGGCAGAGAACAGAAAAAGATTCTCTATTGTGATACAGCCTTTTAAAGAAATAAGGGTTAAATTGCTAAATAGAATCTCTGTTGTTTTTTTTTTTTAATTTAAAAGAAATGTTTACAATTTAAACTGCAAACCTTTAACATTTTTTTTAGCAATTCCTCATGTATAACACATAATATAATACATATAAAGATTATCAGCAGGAATGTAAAAGATGCACACAACACAACCAGATGCTTCAGCCAAAGTTCTTTTTCTATGAATATACACCAAAAATAAAATGGAAACAGGAAGAGCTGTTGCGAAACAAAACATGAAGAACAGTATGGGAAAAGAGGAACTGGTTAAAGAATATAAAAGATCCAGGAAAAACAAACTGGGGCAAAAAAAAAATTTGATGCAGGTATGCATGATTCCCACAGGGCTGAGAACACTGACACTGTGAATGAAACACTACCAAGGAGAGCCGGTGGTTTGGTTGTCAGAACTTTTAAAATAGAGCAAGACTGGCTTAGGGGCTCCATTGGGAATCTCCATATGAAATTTACCGAAATTATCTTCTCATTTTCTACCAGTTTATCCGATATCATCATCTTTGTATTCCTTGACTATAAACTCTGGTAAAGAACGTTCTGGTTGTTCGTTCACTTCTGGACTTCAGTCTTGTTCCAGAACTTGAGTTTTGCATGTATATCCATTTTACAGATGTAGCTTTTTGTGTATGCAGACTGTTGGTTCCTTGCCTCTCAGGCAGATCGATGCCCTCTGAATAAACTGTGAATGCCAAACCAAGGGTAACTGCCTCACGAATGGACATGTCTTGTATCTAGTACATGATATTATTATATGTATCCCCAGCCCTAAGCTCTAGGATACACTTATACAAAACAATTTAGCGTACTCCACAGCTCAGCTGTATAGCAGTCTTTCACAGTAAACCAGCTGTTCATTCAATCTTAATTCTGTTTGTATTGTGTTGTCACTAGCTCTTTAAAATCTACATGATATTTGTTACGATAAATCTCATTCATTATTGTAAAACATTTCCAGTAATCTTTGAAATATTTGTCATATTGTTCTTGTGCTGTAAGACTTTTTAAATCTGCATGTTCTTGTTTCAATTTTCTGATTCCAAATACCATTTCAGTCTACTGTCCTCTCCATTGTCTTACATGCACATCAAAGTAAGTTTGTTGTTCCACAGCTAGTAGCTTTTCTGGCTCTGTATTTTCTGTACGTTCAGTAGAAAACACCTAAAGTAATCATTCTTTAATTTATGCTCATTAGCAATTAGAGATGAGGCTGTCCATGGCCAAGTGGATTGCCGTATGCTTCGAACATCATAGGCTCGTTTCACCTCTGCGAAATTCATTTTACTAGTGCACTATTTACAAATACCTTTGGGAATCGTCATGGAGCAATGGTGTTCGTGCTTTGTGCGACGCTTCTGCCAGCGACTAGCTTTTCTGCGGAGAGAGACCTAGCCACCTGAGATCAAACCTGATGCAGTGAAGTCGAACATCTCTAACGTGTACTGTCAAGATTTGTCTAATTGTCTGTTAGCTACTGCACTTTCATACAGGAAACAATCTTCATTAATGTGACATTCATTATTGCCTTTCCTCTGTTACAATATATTTACACTTGTAAAGAAGATAAAAGGCCCTTTTAACGTTAATAGCACGCTGAGCATATGGGAACTAGGTCAATCTGTTTATCGACCAAGCAGCACTCTTTAAGCGATGTGGTCAAAACCATTTCAGTCACTTTTACTTCCCCAGACATTTTCTTGTACCATGTTTAAAACCTTAGGGGTTAGGTCAATTGTCAAGTCCCACCAGCGTGTAGATTTGAACCTCTGACCTTGTGACTGGCAGGTGAGAGCAGTCATAAAAGTTGCTGGAGATGGCAATATGTGGAGAAGCATGACCGGTGCCCCTTAGTTTGCCCTTAGTGACCCTGCGGTGATGTTGATAGTTCATCATGTCTCTCAAGGTCCTTACCGACAAAGGACTACATATGACACTTCTCTGGTAAAGCCGTTACGGCTTAAGTAGGTGGCAATATGTGGAGAAGCATGACCGTTAACACCTGCCGACGAGGCACTTAATGATAATTCAGAAACATCGACTACGAATAAGTCTCTTTCCGCATAGTGGCTGATCGCTTGGGGAAAAAGGTAGCATAAAACAACATAATAATTTGTCCAGAATAAAATTTTTACATTAAAATCAATGTCATTATCATAAATCAGATCACTTATCAGGGAAAACTACAAGGAATTGTGGAGAGAACAAACAGTAAACATCCACAAGACCACGCCAGCTTATTTAACAGAAAGCAACATACACAAATTTTTCCCATCTACGAACGGGACACTGCAGGCTCAACTACCACATGCATAAAATAAAGATTGTACAGTCCCCACAGTGTGCCTGTCAAACAGGACCACAAACACCTGAGCACACTCTGCAGACCTGCTAAATCTACCTGCAACTTTGAAAAGACATCTGGCCTCAAGAGCAAAGTATGCAGAGCAAGCTATGGGGAACCATGAAGGACCTGCTACTGACATGCGAGTTCATAAAGGCAGCCCTCCTGATGGTCTGATCTGAGCATACGAAACTGAACGCAAAGAAGCAGAACATCATGCTACAGGGATTCTCTAATTATTAGACGTTGTATGTCTGTTATATGCCAATTGAAGTTAGAGAAAAGGTGTTAAAAGTGCCATACGGAACCTGTGCTGTTATATGGATGTCAGACATGGACAATAAGTTGAAAAGCTGGAAATTATTCACCCGCGGCTGAGATTCGGTCTTTAAAATAGAATGAAGAAACAAACCATGGAATGATAAAACAACAAACGAGGCCGTTCTCAACGAGACAGATAACAGTCATTAGAACAATTACACTTAGGCGGTTGGTGTTTTTCGGACATGTTATGAGAGAAACTCGTAACTGGAAAGATTAATGGGAAGATAGGAAGGCAACGAGATAAATACCTAGATGGCTTGGCTACGTGGATGGGCAAGACAAGAACACTGACCTGGTCTGTGATGCTGGTGATCGTGTGAGATGACGAAACATGACAACTTACCCTTACCGACCTGACACACGATGACAAAGATGATTGGTTGAATCACACCTTGTTCCTCCGATGTCTTTCAGTTTGTGCACTTAATGTAATGAGGTTCACGGGGACTCCGGTATTACCTTTATCAGTCGTTTACATGGTCGACCTATCTTTTGATGTGAAACCGGTCTCCATATTTGTTTGTTTAGTTTATTGTAAGTTGACAGACAAGTTTAATGACAGAACCAATTAACGTTTGGCTTCTTCTAGTTAAATCCAGCGATGCTACTGCAAAATGTCTTCATTCTGCTTATTATTTTTTAGTCTTTGATTATTAAGTGTTCCGATCTGTCCTTTAACATTGTCAGCCTAGTTTCCAGTTAGGATAGTTGGATTAAACATTCTTCGAGCAATAGAAACCCAGCCGGCTTGCTAGGCCAGTCACAGGCTAAGGGCAGGCAAAACTACCTAAGGTGAGTCCATCCGCCTAATTGAGCCAGGAGCCAGAACTGAGCTCAATGTTTCTGTCTCGCCCAACCCATGCTGCCAGGCCAACTAGGTATTTACCTCAATGCCTTCCTATTACGCGCTCTCTCTCTCTCTCTCTCTCTCTCTCTCTCTCTCTCTCTCTCTCTCTCTCTCTCTCTCTCTCTCTCTGTCGTGTGCATTGATATAAACTGCATGCGGTTGAACGAGGTTTCTATAATTTGTGCCTGTTTGATTATCATCTTTGATGTGTTAATCCTACACACTGCAATCCAAAAACGAAAAAACTACACACCCTCCGTATGGCAACCGTAAGCTAGCCATGCCCTACCCTACACATGATTAGGCAGAACGTTTTGGCGGCTCAACTGGACTTTTTGCTGTCCATAGGTTGAAGAACACTGCTCTAAAGGACAAACAATCAACTTTTTTTAGAGGGTTACCGAATAGCAGGTAAAGTGCACAGATACACATAAATGGCTGTGATATATCCACTGTAACACACTGAATGTGAGGTGTGTGCATTAGTTTATCTAAGTAACTTCCTGGTGTCTGGTTTGCACAGAGGTCTTAGCTATGTGGGTATAATAAGAGAATATGTCGGGTTCATAGAAGCAAAAGCAAACAAATGTAAGAACTTTAAACTGGGGAGCAAAGAGACCGTTTAAAGCAGGGGTGGACAAACTATGGCCCGCCATGCAATTTTTACTGGCCCAAGATTCTGGAGTAAAATTTCTATATCTAAAAACATGTGATTTTAGCTTTCACCAGATTACTTTATAATCTTTCCCTTAGTAATGTGGTTTATATTAATAACCAACTTTGAACAGTCACACTTATGAATTTTACTGACCCTTCTTCTTCTTCTTCTTCTTCTTCTCTTCTTCTTCTTCTCTTCTTCTTCTTCTTTTTCTTCTTCTTCTTCTCGTTCACCAGCTGTAAAATCTGGCGGAAAATTCTGGTTATTCATCCACTTCTGAATTGCAGTCCTGTTCCAGAACCTGAGTGTTGCGTGTGCATCCGTTTTACAGATATGACTCATTTGTATGCAGGCTGCTGGTTACTTGCCTCTCAGGCAGATGCACTCCTACTTCGAAGGAAGCTCCCAGTCGACTCTTACGACATGCTTTTTGGTAGGCAGTGGGTCTATTCTTGTTTTCCCCATAATAAGGCCCCGGAACCCACACAGGAAACTGACCATTCACTTGGTGACTGAGTCTGGCCAGAGACGTAGCGATGGCTTAGAATCCTAAATAATCCCATAAAAAATATTGTGTTACGAGGAAATCTGGGGGTTAGGTTTATAATGAATTTCTTTTCTTTATCCCCCGGAACCGGGTTTGTAATGATAAAATTGGCTCGCGAACAAACAAACAAAAGTTTCCCGTCCGTGGTCTAAATGAATTTTGAAAAAATAAAAAATAAAAAAAAAAAAAAAAAAAAAATATATATATATATATATATATATATATATATATATATATATATATATATATATATATATATATATATATATATATATATATTTGACACGATGAAAAATATTTTAACTGAAACAATGATTATACGTTAGGGATGAATTTTCATTGATTAACTGTTGCATCAATGCCTCTGTTTTACCAGCTGTCTATTCCCGGCGCCCTCGGTCCAAGGTAACTGTCACTCTGCTAGTCTGTTTTGTTAGGTGGCATTGTAACCCATTCCTCGCCTGAGCTATCTTGTCAGAAGCACAAACAGTTGTGATCGTGGCTTCTGCCTGTGCCATCAAAGAGCTACATTTTTTCAGCTTATGAACCTTGCTATTCCACAAGCATGTACAAGGTATTCCCGTCACTCTCTAGAAGGCGATGCAAACGGGTTCGCAACCTCGCCACAGAACAACCATATAGAAATAAACAGTTGGATGCAAGCAAGAGGCTGGCAGTGATAGAGATCACCTTCGGTGAAACGTCTCTTAAAAGAAAAATAATCACGAAAGAATAGCATTGCAGAACTAGTACATTTACGTATGTACCAAACTTAGAGACAGAGTTCGAAACGATAACATTAGAGCAATTGTTGGAAAAACAAGGGCAATAAAAGAGAGTGTGACACATATAGAGGAATTTCTTTATTGAGCCACGTAGGGAAGTTATATTCAAAAGTACTTGAGACAAGAACAAAACATATTGTAGAGACACAGCTGAGTAAAGCTCAGTTTGGATTTAGGAAAGGAAAAAGTTGCACAGACGCCCTTTTCACCCTAAGACAACTTAGTGAAAAGGCAATATAATATAACAAACAACTCAATATAGCATTCATTGACCAAGAAAAAGCCTTTGACAGGGTAGACAAGAACAAACTATGGAATATATTGAATGACTATGGAGTACAAGGTCAGCTACTAGACAACATCAGATCTCTGTACCAAACAAGCTCAAGCGTAGTTAGAACAAATGTTGGTGTGACAGACGAATTCATACTAAGAACAGGAGTAAGACAGGGCTGTGTACTATCACTACTACTATTCAATATATACATGGACAGAATAACAACAGCAGCAAACCATGTAATGATAAGCGAACTGTTAACTACACCAAGCAGTGAGACAGAGTTAGTTGAAAGAGATCATTATAATGAAAACATACACGCCGATCCTGAAGAAGTACATCCCCAACTGAACGAAATACTTTTCGCAGACGACCAAAGCATAATACATGAAAACGAAAAAGAACTTCAAATCCACGTAAATGCGCTACACACAGTCTGCAACGAATATAACATGAAGATCAGCATCACCAAAACAGAAATTCTGAAAATAAGTAGAACACCTAATATACTAACTATTCAAGTTAACAACGAACAACTCAAACAAGTGCAGCAATTTAAATATTTGGGGAGCATCTTCACAGATGATGGAAGAATTGATAGGGAACTTGAGGCAAGATGTCAAAAGTCGAACGCAGTAACTTATCAACTCTCCCCACTGCTAAAACACCCAAGCATCACTATGGCACTAAAACGACAACTGATAAATTGCATGTTTATACCAACCCTCTGCTACCAATGCCAAACCTGGTCCCTAACAAGAGCACAGGAGAAAAAGATCACGACGTGCGAAATGAGATGCTTACGTAAGGCTGCCAATTTCACAAGGAGAGACAGAGTTCGAAACGAGAACATTAGAGCAATTGTAGGAACCACACCATGCCTGCAATACATAAAGAAGCAACAAATAGAGTGGTTTGGCCACTTGATGCGAATGCAAACCGACCAACTGCCTCTACGAGCTTACAACGAACAGCACTACTGCCCTAGAGCAAGAGGCAGACCGAGAGTACGATGGATAGACAATATATCAGAGATCCTGAGGCAACACGGACTAACAACAACACGTGCAACACACCTGGCCCAGGATAGAAAACTGCGACTCCCCACTACGCTGTGAGGCAATTGTGGACAAGACAAGACAAGACCAAACTTAGGATCTTTAACTTCCTCGACAAAGGATAGTTCATATTACCAAGGCAATGCACACTGATGTTCAAACAGAAAGCATCAATAATAAACAAGGAATCGATAAAGAATCATGTGTAAATATGGTAAAACGGGTTCTTTACGTTACTTCAACCTCAGTTTAGGCTTTCCACGTACATCTGTGGTTGTCTTCTTCTTCTTTCTTCTTTTGTCAAAATCTGCTTGTGCCGCTAGGCGTCGCAGTCTATCAGATGATCGGCAACCGAGCCAGGGCGCGCTCAGTCGCTTCATATGCCGTGATGTTATGAAGTCTCAAGTTGTTCGTGACTCCTTCAATCCATCTTCTTCTTGGTCTTCCCCTGCCTCTTGTTTTTTCGATTTTCATGTTGTATGCTTTTGATGCTGGCATCGTTGGTTCCATTCTCATTAGGTGACCAAACCATTTCATTCTTTGCTTCTCAATAAATTTAACGATGGGTGTGGTTGTCTTCATCTTTCTCTATTGTCTTTGGTTTTTCCACATTCAGCAAATTTCTTTATTCTATACCTTCTATTGACTGTTCTAGATTGTCACTTTTTTTTCCTTATGGCCATGATAAACAATGTAATAATGACTGTAGTGTAAATCTCTCGGAGTCTATCACATAATGATTATAGACACGGATCCTTCTTTCCTTTCGTTTTCCTCCTCTGGCGTGCAACTTGAAAGTTTGACCATACTGAAATTACAAAAATCACAATCTAGAAGGCAAACCTACGGTACAAATCCGAGATACTCTACCCAAGATCAAAAGAAATTATCACACGTAACCGCCATTCAGCCTGGCGATACTTGCAGCGTATGCAGAAAGGATCAGTAAGGTGAAGGCAGATTTCCTTACACAGAAACACGGCCTTGCAGCGATAGCCGCACAGAAATAAGCATACCCTTTCTGAGCTACACCAGGCCCAGATAAGTATCACATACTGTCTTCTACTATTACTTTGTCCCAGTCGTGTACATAATATTGTTTTTTAATGAAATAGTTTATATTTGTGTTTCGTTTATTGTCGCTGTTTGTTGATGAATAGTCGACAAGGTTTCCTCTATTTATTCATTGTAATTGGTTTTGTAAAGCTGACTTATATAACTGTTTTTCTTGCCCTTTTTTTTTCTTCTCTTACCTAAAATGTCGTTCGACTTCCGGGGCAGGCTAAGTTTACTTGTTTTAAAACAAATTGAATGACTTCCTTACATGTATGTTTCAATTTACACATACGCGTGGCTTGCTAGCACTGGTGGTTAAACCTGACTGCGCAGTGACCGGGTGACGAACTCCTTGTGGTCTGGGTTCACGCCCAGGGCTAGGCGGAAAAGCCACATTTCTCCCAGATTTGTGGTACCTATCATAGAATCAAGGCCGAAGGTTGGATTTCCATAGTACTGAGCCAAAGAGTTAACAACTTATGGTTTCTGGATAGTTAAACCACATGCCCTACCCTGTCTGGGCTTCAGGTTACTTTGAAACCACCCGAGGCCATATTATAATTTTACGGCTGAACGGGGTTCGCTGGCATTTGTGCATGGGGAATTCTCACCCAAGTACGGCCCCACTGCACTTTGAATCAGAGGGCAAAACTTTTTAAACACAGCATGCTAAAAAAGCTGTGAAATCTGTGGTTCTCTCTCTCCTCCCCTCTCTCCCCCCGCCTTCAGTCATTACATACAATAAAAGTTCTCATGCTGATATGACTCATATAGACATACAAATAAAGGACAATTTTCCGCACCTTCGGCGTACCAATCGGCACTTGGTGGTTGATGTGGTCAGCATCACGCCGGTCGCCTTTACTTCCCAGTACTTTACCCAGTACCCATATACGGCTAGGTTGACCTGGGAGTTAAAAGCATTTCGGAAAAAAAAAAGTCCAGCACCATCCGGACTTTAACCCATGACCTTCCGATCCGCAGGCAATCGTCTAGCAGCTACACCACGGCAACTCCCACATCAACTCTCCCCACTGCTAAAACACCCAAGCATCACTATGGCACTAAAACGACAACTGATAAATTGCATGTTTATACCAACCCTCTGCTACCAATGCCAAACCTGGTCCCTAACAAGAGCACAGGAGAAAAAGATCACGACGTGCGAAATGAGATGCTTACGTAAGGCTGCCAATTTCACAAGGAGAGACAGAGTTCGAAACGAGAACATTAGAGCAATTGTAGGAACCACACCATGCCTGCAATACATAAAGAAGCAACAAATAGAGTGGTTTGGCCACTTGATGCTAATGCAAACCGACCAACTGCCTCTACGAGCTTACAACGACAGCACTACTGCCCTAGAGCAAGAGGCAGACCGAGAGTACGATGGATAGACAATATATCAGAGATCCTGAGGGGCAACACGGACTAACAACAACACGTGCAACACACCTGGCCCAGGATAGAAAACTGCGACTCCCCACTACGCTGTGAGGCAATTGTGGACAAGACAAGACAAGACCAAACTTAGGATCTTTAACTTCCTCGACAAAGGATAGTTCATATTACCAAGGCAATGCACACTGATGTTCAAACAGAAAGCATCAATAATAAACAAGGAATCGATAAAGAATCATGTGTAAATATGGTAAAACGGGTTCTTTACGTTACTTCAACCTCAGTTTAGGCTTTCCACGTACATCTGTGGTTGTCTTCTTCTTCTTTCTTCTTTTGTCAAAATCTGCTTGTGCCGCTAGGCGCCGCAGTCTATCAGATGATCGGCAACCGAGCCAGGGCGCGCGCAGTCGCTTCATATGCCGTGATGTTATGAAGTCTCAAGTTGTCCGTGACTCCTTCAATCCATCTTCTTCTTGGTCTTCCCCTGCCTCTTGTTGTTTCGATTTTCATGTTGTATGCTCTTGATGCTGGCATCGTTGGTTCCATTCTCATTAGGTGACCAAACCATTTCATTCTTTGCTTCTCAATAAATTTAACGATGGTTGTCTTCATCTTTCTCTATTGTCTTTGGTTTTTCCACATTCAGCAAATTTCTTTATTCTATACCTTCTATTGACTGTTCTAGATTGTCACTTTTTTTCCTTATGGCCATGATAAACAATGTAATAATGACTGTAGTGTAAATCTCTCGGACTCTATCTCATAATGATTATAGACACGGATCCTTCTTTCCTTTCGTTTTCCTCCTCTGGCGTGCAACTTGAA
This sequence comes from Candidula unifasciata, assembly GCA_905116865.2. Taxonomy (NCBI): domain Eukaryota; kingdom Metazoa; phylum Mollusca; class Gastropoda; order Stylommatophora; family Geomitridae; genus Candidula; species Candidula unifasciata. Next base: position 75,977 of record CAJHNH020000561.1, read on the forward strand.
AGTTTGACCATACTGAAAATACAAAAATCACAATCTAGAAGGCAAACCTACGGTACAAATCCGAGATACTCTACCCAAGATCAAAAGAAATTATCACACGTAACCGCCATTCAGCCTGGCGATACTTGCAGCGTATGCAGAAAGGATCAGTAAGATGATGGCAGATTTCCTTACACAGAAACACGGCCTTGCAGCGATAGCCGCACATAAATAAGCATACCCTTTCTGAGCTACACCAGGCCCAGATAAGTATCACATACTGTCTTCTACTATTACTTTGTCCCAGTCGTGTACATAATATTGTTTTTTAATGAAATAGTTTATATTTGTGTTTCGTTTATTGTCGCTGTTTGCTGATGAATAGTCGACATGGTTTCCTCTATTTATTTATTGTAATTGGTTTTGTAAAGCTGACTTATAACTGTTTTTCTTGCCTTTTTTTTTTTCTTCTCTTACCTAAAATGTCGTTTGACTTCCGGGGCAGGCTAAGTTTACTTGTTTTAAAACAAATTGAATGACTTCCTTACATGTATGTTTCCATTTACACATACGCGCGGCTTGCTAGCACAGGTGGTTAAACCTGACTGCGCAGCGACCGGGTGACGAACTCCTTGTGGTCTGGGTTCACGCCCAGGGCTAGGCAGAAAAGCCACATGTCTCCCAGATTTGTGGTACCTATCATGGAATCAAGGCCGAAGGTTGGATTTCCATAGTACTGAGCCAAAGAGTTAACAGCTTTTGGTTTCTGGATAGTTAAACCGCATGCCCTACCCTGTCTGGACTTCAGGCTACTTTGAAACCACCTGAGGCCATAGTATAATTTTACGGCTGAACGGGGTTCTCTGGCATTTGTGCATGGGGGATTCTCACCCAAGTACGGACCCACTGCACTTTGAGTCAGAGGGCAAAACTTTTTAAACACAGCATGCTAAAAAAGCTGTGAAATCGGTTCTCTCTCCCCCCCCTTCCCCCCGCCTTCAGTCATTACATAAAGTTCTCATGCTGATATGACTCATATAGACATACAAATAAAGGACAATTTTCCGCACCTTCGGCGTACCAATCGGCACTTGGTGGTTGATGTGGTCAGCATCACGCCGGTCGCCTTTACTTCCCAGTACTTTACCCAGTACCCATATACGGCTAGGTTGACCTGGGAGTTAAAAGCATTTCGGAAAAAAAAAGTCCAGCACCATCCGGACTTTAACCCATGACCTTCCGATCCGCAGGCAATCGTCTAGCAGCTACACCACGGCAACTCCCACAGACATACAAGACATATATAAAACATGATAGGTGTGAAACATAAATGCATGACTTCCATACATCGAGAGCTAAAATGCAACTGTTATGAGTTAGAGGAGTAAGGTATGACAGGCGACTGGTCACCTCTTGACCGAGGCCTTAAGCTTTACATGTCCAGAAGAATTAGCTCCAGTGTAATTGCAAATCTATCATTTGATCGGCACAGTGCCGTTGTGACTGACTGAATAAGGCAAACAAATTTAAATTAATCATCATCAGCACTTATAAATAAGCCCCCCCCCCCCTCCTTTTTTTGGGTCCGGGCCCCATGGTGTGTGTATGTGTGTGCGCGCGCGCGTGTGTGTGTTGAGGAAAGAGGGAGAGGATTGGCGCTTCTATAGAAAAAAAAAAACACAATAGCGAAGGGAGGGCAGTGGCCAGCAAGGTCAGGTGGTACCCGCTGTGGAAAATTTCCGGCCACCCTCAGTTGCATTGCAAGGTCAGCTGGGAGCGGTGCGGACAATTTCCTTTCACCCTACTTCCTGCATACACACCCATAACCACACAAAAACACTCACACACATTTGTGTACGTTAATCGCACACACATTTTTTATGTGTAATAACACATATTTTTGCCAGGTCCTATTCACGTTTCCCAGCTCATTTACACACTGGCTGTACTTTCTTTCATGCTTTCTCAGACTGTTCTACGTCAGAGGGGTGTCACGTTGTCCTGCCTCCAATTACATCAGCGCCGTTTGCGCATGTTATAAACTACACGACGACACAGCTTTTAACGACCCCAGAACATCTAGAACTAGCCCTAACCCAACCTCTCCCCCCTACCCACAGCCTGAACCTAGCTCCCACGAGAGACTCTTTTCGAAGAAAACAGTACAACGTGACACCCCTCTGACATAGACCAGAGAAAGTGATTAGATAGGCCGGTAAACGTGAATAGGAAGTTTTGCCATTTTGTTACCTCCTTCGCCCCCCCCCCCCCTTGTGATGACACCCGGTGTGGCACGCACCCCAGCACGCCACTTCTAAGACCATTGGGGGGGGGGGGGGGGAGACGGCTTAACGTTTGACAAATGTTATTGTTTACAAAACGTTTAAATGAGCTATACATGGTAAATATTTGCCACGTGTGTTTACGAGAAGTCAATGGAGCATGACACGTTTTTGTATGCCAGGATTTTTATGATGCATGAGAAATCGGGAACCAGTTTTCACTATTATCACCACCCCTATTAATTATCACGTTTTGAATCTTGTTGTTTTGCTTTCGTTCTTAGAAAGGCGATTCGCGGGTTATTTTGTTTGAGATAGCAAACTGTCTGCTATTTTGATGCAAGTTAGCCCTGATTGTGGAGCCTCGGTGGAGTAGCGGCTAGACGCTCGCATGCGGATCTGAAGGTCGTTGGTTCAGGTCCCGGTAGAGCCGGACTTCAGGTTAGCTGGTCCTTCGCAGGGATTGTAACAGAAAGGTCGAAGTCTGTGTCTTCTTAAAACAGTCACCATTGATGTTTGAAACACCCACACTTGTTTGTTTGTTTGCGATCACTGGCTGTAAACTCCGGCGGAAAGACATGGTTGTTCGTCCATTTCTTGACTTTTTCTTCGTTCCAGGACCTGCCTTTTGCGTGTGTATTCGTTTTACAGATTTTTACTTATTTGTATGCAGACTGTTGCTTCCTTGTCCCTTAGGCAGGTGCACTCCGACTTTGAAGGAAGTTTCCACTTAGTCAACTATTACGACATGCTTGTTAGGGAGGCAGTGGTCTATTCTTGCCCCCACCCTCCCCACCCCACAATGGGACCCCGGAACCCACGCGGGAACCTGCAATTGTAAATTGAGGGACGGAGTCTGAAAAAAATTCACAACCGGGAAACAAACGGCTGAACCACTCTGTCGTGAGAATTATCTAGAAATCACGAAACAAACGGCTGAACTACTTTACCATGGGGATAATCTAGAAATGTATCTCGAGTGACCGAATCAGACGTTGTTACAATGGACAGGTAGCGGAAGAAACTGTTTAGCAGCCATAAAATGAGTTTGTGGGGTTGGTTTTCAAGAGGCCGAATTTGCTTGTTCACAGACGTCATAGCGTGGCCTTTTGTGACACCGTTGCAATTTCAGATAATTTGTTCACTGAGCATGGGGAACGCAAAATGTATCTATAGTCTGTTCCAGACATCGTGCGCAACTTTAAAAATCTGTAACCGTTTGGTGTGGATTGTTGAAATTTGGCATGCAAACTGTTTTACTTGAAAGTTCACCCACGAATGCATTCTTAGTGACTCGATGAATATGCTTTAAAAAATCCAAGCTGGATTTATCGGGCAAGAATGGATTACAACACTAAGCACTTCACGAATAGCTGCCCTAACCTTCATATTTGTACCAGGTTATGCGGGTGTTCAAGGGAACGAGAGTGCAGACTATCTTGCTGACACTGCGGTTGCTATGGCAGGTCCAATACTGGACAGAAGTGATGTTACCAATGCCATGCGCTGCACTTACCGTACCGAGGAGCACACCAAAGGAAATGACTTCGAGAGGAGAACAACCGAAGAAACTAAGTCCGATCACTTAATTCAGAGAAACAATATCTAGCCATTAGATGCCGTCTGTTGTGCACGCTCTATTGCAAGACTATTCAACTGGCGGCCCTCGGGCCAAATCTGTTAATACTATTTCAATGCTGGGGCTCAGGCCTCTGGCTCGTGACAATCACCTTTTTAAAATTTGTGGCCCTTGAATAAGTTAAATAGCACTGTTCTATTGGGGGGGGGGGTGGCGTGGTCTACTGATATTGTAAACTCCTGATGTTTACTTAGTAACTGAAAATTTAGAGCTCAGAAATCAGAATAGGAATCAGAAGAACACAGACTATTTATCTAGTAACAGAATCTGTATTGATCGGCACTCAAGACTATCTAGAACGGTGTTCATTTATTTCGTTATCATACCTGTAGCTGTGAACTAGCGTTTGCCTTCAAACACGAGACCCAGGTCACAGTTTAAAGGTCACGCTGTAGAGGTAAGATATATCGTCTAAAACAGGTGAAACGACAGCCAGGATCTAAAACCCCGTGCGATAGGCCTAGTTTTTTCCCCTTCTGCCTACCCTGTGACAATATTTGTGTCCCCCTGCAAACGCCGACTCTACTTACTGTTACTTGTCACTAGACTTGTCTACTGTAAGTATACTGTGTGGGGCTGTGTTTTTATATTCTCCACGTGTAGCAGTTATTTATACGTCTAAAATCAAAACAGTTAAAAAAGCTTTTATCGTCATTCAGTAGCTAGTGTGACAAACTCGGGAATAGTTTACCGTGTGGTTACCCTGTGACAATATTTGTAGTGTTTTTTCCTATATTCACAAACATTTCGTTACTTTATTAACAGTGATAGGAGGTATTGTGGATTTTTAACTTTCTGTTATAGTAACTGTTATTATCTTATTTAAACTGCAAATGAATGAGAAATAAAAGATTTGTGTGAACCAGTGACTTTATATATATGTAAAATAAGTAAAGAATACAAGGATTTAGACCAAAGCACTCTTGTGTTGGAGTGTGTGGGGAATCTAAAACTCAGAATAAAACTTCCTTAATAATTGTGGTCTAGTTAACTGAATAGACCAACAAGTTTGCCGCAGAAGTGGACTCAAGAGTCCGTGATTACGGATTACATGTTATGTTCAGTATGTGAGTGTGCGTATACCATGTACACTCGTAGACTAATTAGAGACATAGTAACAAGAATAGATACACGTTTTCCAGGATATAGATTAAACATAGTAATCGTAATATTGCTTTTAAAGATGAAAATTATACACATTTTAACTAAGGCCCGTGAATTTTAACAGACTGAGACTTGGCTCACATTTTCTCTTCACAGAAATGGCAAAGTGGTGGTATTGAAAAATAAAAAGCAATTGATATTGAATGTAATATATTTCTAATTCCTACAAAAGTATATATTTGTTTTTAAAGAGGAATGGATGTACATTTGAATCTGATGATATATATATTTTTACTACTGTTATATATTTAGTAAGAATGCCTGTGTAGGTTCTGTGGTCCCATTGTGAGGAAAAAAAGAATAGACCTACTGCCTGCTTAAAACCGTCTGCATGCAGATGAATCAGACCTGGGAAATGAATGTGCACACAACACAGTTTCTGGAACAGGACTAGAGTTTAGAAGTGGACGAGCAACCATAACTTTTGGCTGAAGTTTAAAGCCAGTGAACGTGAAGAAGAAGAAGACCAGTAAGAACAAAAAATGTAGCAAGTGTTATGTTTACAAAGACAAATGTTTATCCAAAAAATCTTCACTTACCATAGTTTTGCAGCCACAAGAGCAACGAGTATCCACATTTCAAAATAACACTTTAAAGTTTGATCATTTTCCTAACAAATTCAAAAGTTATGAGATGTTTCTGAGTTAGTTTCTCACGCAGAGGCTCTATGTTCTCATAGATGCTGAACAAAATTTCAAACAGAAAAAATGGTATAAAATTGGACCTATAATCCTATATACACAAAATATTGACTTTGTAGTTAAATCCAGATTTTAGCTGTAATAATTTCAATGCAGCTTAGCCATAGTATGAGTATGGTACTGTCTGAAACAATATTTCTGATGCAAGTGTGGGCTTCTATCACATCCTTCACAAATGAAATGGGTCTTCCTGGATTTACCTCATCAGAACGGAGACTTATGTAAATTCACTATCCGAATCACTTTCTGAAAAAAATTTAATCTGTCAGTATCACAATTAGAAAAACATCTAATTGAATCAGTCTACATTCTTTAATGAGGAGAAAACTGGAGTACATCATGAGGGTAGGAAAGTTTTAGGAGAGGCAGAGGGAGACCTAGAGAATAGATGCTGGACAGTCTGACATCATGGCATGGAAGATCATCTGTGTCAGAGTTGATTGAAAGTACATGAGACAGAAAGTTGTGGATAGACTTGTCAACTAATGCCACACTGCATGGACTCATTAATGCATGGACAATTAATCAGATCAATTTGCGCCAATGTGTGTGCGGGCGAAGACCTGTGTATAAAGAAAAATATTAGAGTAACCTACCCTGAATACTTTAACGGTAGTTCCGAACATTAGAAATGAATACGGAGCCGTCTGCAAACCAGTATAAATGGGACACACAGTCTAAGCTGACAGTGTTGTTTGGGCAAATCGAACTTCTCAATCAACACTCAAAAGCGTTGCTCAGGCCTTAAAGAGTTAATCAGCAAAATCTATTGGCAAATGAAGTGGGGGACTATGATACTTCATCTTGCTATCTCAAAAAGCAGTTGCAGTTCTTGTGCTGAGAACTTTCCATAACATGGCAAGAGGCTAGACTCATATTTTTATAGCCCTATATGGGTGATGTGGTCAGCAGCACCGAACTGCCTTTCCTTCCTAGGAATTTACCTAGTACTCATCTGAGGCTCGGTGAATAGAAGCAAAGGTCATGTATATAGTTTACAGACATAGTAATGGTGACTGGATTTTTTTTCAAGCATTCTTACAGTTCATCTGAAGCAATAAAAGGAATTCTTTCAACCAAAATACAAAAAGCTGCAGTCTCTTTTTACACTGCACATCTCACCATATAAATCCAAGGTTAACCACATGGTCTTTTTGCTTACATAATACATAGGTGATGATCATTCTTCATCTGCATTCACACATAAAATAGCAGTTAGCACATTCTGGTGTGGTTTACAGCTAGGCAGAAAAAACCTAATCTTTTGGCCTTTTACATCTGATTTCAGCTAACTCCTAAATTTTCACCGTTTATGACATGCTGGGGGGGGGGGGGGGCAGTGTGCTTATTCCTTTTCTCAGCAAAATGCTGTAATGGAAATCCAAAAGGTGGAGCTGACAATCTTAACTCCCATAACTTTTACAAATATCTTCTTTCTGTCCCCGCTGCCAGTGGGTTTCCTGCAGGCGACTATAGAGTCTGTGGTGCGATGCATGTTTCCACTGCTGCATGCATGGATCATGTCTGTGGAACATATTCAGTATTATGTGGTGCCTGTCCATGTAGGCAAAGTTCTGAATCCCCAGTCTTGAATGTCTTGTACACATGGCTACAGAGTCTGTTGTGTTCAGCATGCAGTATACTTTAATAATGGTATATTTCTTTTGTGTGAGAAGTTGGATGGGGGTCTTCAGGATTTACAATTATATGTATATTTCAGTTAGAGATTTTTCGGCTCTCCTTGCAACTACGGCCACATATTGGGGGAGTACACCAGAGTTCAGTCCCCTGGCCGCATTGCAATTACGGAGTTGAAAAGAGAGAATGAAACAAATTATGTAATTAGTGTGTGTTGGCAATAGACAGCATGAGCGATAGACAGTGTGCAGTGCACTGCTGTCATCATAGGGTTTGGGGTAGGGTTAGGGTTGGGTGCAGTGCACTGCTGTCATCATAGGGTTAGGGGTAGGGTTAGGGAAACACATGTAATGGATCCGCAGGTGTCACATCCACGTCCACTAAGTCTTGCGTCGCTAGAACGCGGTCGCTAATTTGAGTCGCAGCGCGTATAGTCTGCCAGCCATGTCGACCTCACTTTGTTGTGTGATTCGTTCCATTTCCATTCCGTAATTGCAGTGCGCCCAGGGGACTGAACTCCGGCGTACTCCCCCAATATGTGGCCGTAGTTGCAAGGAGAACTGATTTTTCTTATCCTTCATTATATTTTGAATTAAGCCCTGCAGTAGTCCACCTATGAGATATTGAAATACAACAGGCCAAACATTTTGCAAAATTTTATATTCTCACTATTTAAATTCACAACAGGCAAGCCTTGTTTTGAATTGTTAAAATAATCATAGAATCCTTTTCAGATTATCTAAGCATCAACATGTCTGCTGCCTGCACTGAAACAACTGAGTTCTGGCGGCAGAAATGTAAAGAACTGGAGAAGATTGTCAAAACTTTATCTAGTCACTGTGTCAAAGGTTAGTGTTGGTGATCACAGTGCTTCATTAGAAGCTTTTCACCACTGTATTTTTTTTTCTCACACAGTATTTTTTTGTTTTTACAGATATGTTTAAATTAGACACAACCTTATTCCTTCTTTACCATTTTCTTGACTCCTTATTGTATCAGTCAATACATTTCTAGCTGATAAATCAAAGTGATTCATCATCATCACTGTGATGCAATTATGTGTCACCTAGGACTATGAGCCTTTTCCTCCATTTCACTATATCCTTGCAATCCCTTCAATACCATGGATAGAATCCAGTCCACGACCTTTAGCCTCTCTTGTCAATGTTCCGTTTAGGGTTTCTTCTGGATGTCCTTGCATCCTCAACTTTTTATTTCCCATTTTATTGCCTGTTTGGTGATTCTCTGTTTCTGGTGTTTCATCTGCATGATCAGTATATATTTTTTTTAATTACTTATTCATGGCCCTGCTTTTAATGTTGAACTTTAGAAACAGTCTTTGACAATACCACTTAGTATATTTTTTAAGCAAAGTTTTATGCATAGTGGTTATGGCCCAGAGGTCAGCTTGTACAGATCTAGCATATATTCATAAAAGTTTTCTTTCTCTAGAGAGATTTTCATTCCTAACAATTTTGATAGGGTACTATAGCATTAACTCTTTGAGTCCCAGGTTGTTTAGCATCAGACACCCAAGGGGTAGTCAAGAGATACATAAAATTGGCGCATCTTGCGTTCATTGGGCCTCTAGCTAGGAACCTATGAACGTAGGATGCGTTCCTTGGGCCTCAAAGAGTTAACACCAGTCAGTTCTATACAGTTTCCACCTGCCTCGAGATTTTAACTGTGCACATCTTATACTTGAAACTTTATTTTCCTCACTCTTATCCAAGAGACCTAATCATACAATATCACTAAGTGGTGAATAAAAAGTGTGACATCAGTATAATTGTTCTTGCAAAAGTCCCCATCTCTTTTCTGAGATTAAGCTATAGTATCTAAGGCAGACGCAGTAATAATCTCTCAACTAAGGTGTCGTCTAAAAGAAGAATCACTGCTGAAATCAGAAGATTCATGATTCCATTTGTTGTAGCAGTATTCTATTTTTATTCCCCAACAATCCCTGGTCACTTTGATGCATAATATGTATATGTTCATTTGCAGATATAAAAAGTTAAATGCATAATAGAAACTAAAATAGTTTGATTCAGATAACATTGCAAGCATAGAAAGTCATACATAATGAAGCATTCAACTTTTTTTGCTGTTTGGTTTTACAGTGGTGGAGAAACATGAAGAACTTCTTGTAAATTACAAGAAAAATCAAGAGCAGGTATAAAATTATTTGATTTTATTGAATGTTAAAAATATTTGTTATAAGCAATGGAAATGAAATGGTTGTATATAACTCTGAATTCATGTATGGTCTGTATAGTAGTTTTTAAATGTATTTATTTCTATATAGAGGGGCACACCAGTTAATCCTAAATTATAATCACAATTGTTAAATTATAGCACACTGAATATAAAAAAGAAACCAATAGAAAAGAAGACTCTCTTATAAAACACAGGACACTTAAGGTTTTGGCAGCAATTGACATGAAACAAAGAATGTTGTTTCATGTTCCAGCATTCAATCCTGTCTGTGATAGATCATGGATTTGGAATGCTTACCATATCAAAGTGTCAGCTGTTGAAACTTGAATACATACAGAATGAAGCCATGAGGGTAATTCTGCGATGTACAAGATTTACCCTGGCAGTATGTGTGCGATATATACTTGCACTGCCAACTATTACAAGCAAAGTCATATTTCAAAGTAGCCACAGAAAAGAAACACTTCCCGCATGAAGCGGTAGACAGAGCTAAGGGTCAAAGACTGAAAAGGGGAAGGTCTTGGATGGTGCAAGCTAAAGACACAATTAGACATGTGTGTAGGCTTGATAACATTCAGCGCGGAGAGAAGTGGGTCATCATGACCCAGCAAAAGTGAGAAGTGTATGGTTCTGATCACACTGAGCTATAAGTGCATGGACTGGCCAATGGGCACTGCAGAATCAGAAGTTCAACAATTGATTCATGACATTTCTTGCCCAGGTGATGTAATAAACTGCACAGATGGCTCCATGTTGAGAGGCAGACGAAGCCCATGTGGTTTCTTAGCAAAAGTGAATGGATGTCGCCTAATGCAACAAAACCTGGCATGTGAAACCACAACATCTAGTTTGAGAATGGAGGTGGAGGCAGAAACTGCAACCTTTCACTGGCTTGAGACTCGGCTGTACACACATGTCATAGTTAGTTAGTTAGTTAGTTGGGTTATCCTCATTGCACTCCGGACATGTCCATAGGTGCTCAGATCCTCCCCTCAGTATGAAGCCCAACGTCCGATGGCTAATAGTACCAGTTCTATGTTGATTAACAAGTCTTCTGGCGTAGCTGGTGTGCGTCTCGTTTTTTGCTGTGCCGATCTTAATTCCCAAGTCTGCCATTCTGGCGAGTGATGTGGATTCACTGCCACCAAAGTCGTCTATCCTTCCCATTTCTCTGAGGGCATTGATAATATCAGCATGATCCATAGGCTGACCGTCGGTAGTGATAGCGGATCCAGCCAACCTGTCAGCTCTTTCATTTCCATCGACGCCTGCGTGTCCCGGAACAAAAATAAAGGTGACTCCACGGACAGTGGACTTCTGTAATGATTCAAGCCATTGTCTTCGCACTGAACCTGCCTGAACCCTCCGGATCATAATCATTGAATCACTGAGTATACACACGCGGGTGTATTTTTGTGTTTCAAGCCAGGCAAGCGCTTGTGTCACTGCCATCACCTCCATCGTCATGCTGCTGGTTGTCATGGAGAAGGCGCCGTTGGCTTCTTTGACTGTTCTGCCCGCTGAGCGTGCTGTAAATGCCCATGCGCTTCTTCTTTGGCGTATAACGGATCCGTCTGTATAGATTATTTGCATCTGCTTAGTCTGAATTTTCACCGATGAGAGCGTTGACCTCTGCATTAACAGCAACAGGATTCTCTTCTCTACATCGCCTGTTGAGTGTGACAATACAGGAAAATGTACAAATAAACGCCTGAGGCACAGGTATCCATTCTGCACCAGGTATGATGTCGGTTAGGCTGCATATTTGCCTAATAACATCTTCTGCCCGACCTAGCCACGATTTCCCCCTCTTCAGTCTGTCGCCCTTTTCACTAAAAAGCGCTTGATGCAGTGGGTGTTTCTTATCAGCACATATTTTGAGATATGCCCGAGCCCTCCACATCTTGATCCTTTGGTTCATTGTTGGAAAGTCAAGTAGATACCTCATTGCTCCACAGGATGTGTCTCTAGTACATCCCAAAATAATGCGCATGGCTTCATTTTGCACCTTTTCGAGTCGTTCAATCTGGGTAGCACTGACAGTGAGGATGGCCAGAGCGTATTCAATGGGGGAAAGGACCAGACCGTAGAATAGAAGTATTAGTAGTCTTTTGCTCAATGTTGGAAGCAGCCATAATCCTCATTGCAGATAGACCTTTGCGTGCTTTTGTTATCACATGGTCAACGTGTTCCCTGAATGACAAGCTGCGATCGAACCTCACCCCGAGAAACGTCATAACGTTGGTTCTGATCAATACATTATCACGCATTTTCACTTCTGGTAAGTCCGACTTGACAATGTGATTGTTCAAAGAGAACCATGACACTGATGCCTTCGAAGGATTGACATAGGCATTGGAACCATCACACCAGGCGGCAATTCGATCGAGTTCTTTGTGCATAGTGCTGGCGATCTCCTGTCTATCACGCCCTCGTCGATAAATCAAAATGTCATCAGCAAATGACAAAGTCCTCCCCTTTCCATTCAACTGCTGCTCAGTGATCATCACCGTATAAACGTTGAATAAGACTGGTGATAGCGGTGATCCCTGTGGCAAGCCTGGACATATCGTTTGCGGTTCTGAGGACCAGCTACCACATCTTAGTACAATCTTTCTCTGGAACAGGACCGCAGCAATCCAGCGGATCAGAATAGGATTAACTTCTAGTTTAAGCAGTAATTGCATTAAATAATCGTATGGTACTTTATTGTAGGCATCTTCTAAGTCCAACACTGCCGCACATGTCTCTTCTTTAATCTGAAATCCCTCGTACACATCGTAGGCGAAAAACTGCAGCATTGAACCATGTCTCTTTATTTAACCTGTACCCTCCAAGTGTTGGTGGGAACTTATCATGTAGTTCCAAGTAGGTGGTCAATCTTTGTGCGACAATTTTTTCCAAAAGTTTGCCAACAGTATTCTGCATCGAGATGATTCTGTAGCCACAGATCTTCGAGTGGTCTTTATTAGGCTTTGGTAGTGGGAACAAATAACTATGGAGCCATTCCTCTTGTATCTGGCCACTCTGAATGCTGATATTGAATTCATTTGCCACGCTTTTCAAATCAGCATTCGACATCATCAGCATGTCGTTGTATCGGATGCCGTCAGGGCCTGGAGCAGTGCTGCGCGATTTCTTGAGGCAAGTTCTTAAGGTATCTGCAGTGATTGTGAGATCAGTGCCTAGCACAGTGTTCTCGCACAGCATCGACAGTTTCATCTTAACCCCTATTCTTGTAGCTTCGTCTTTTTGGTCAGTTTGCTCCAAGTAGCGCGCCAGAAGGGTTTTTCCTTTATCAGCATCAGTTCTCTGCCATATCAGGTCTGTACCCTGAAAATCAGGGATACCCCTTGGTCGTGCGGCGCCGTGCATGCTCCGTTGAAGGCGCCAGAATGTCACAATTGTAACCGACTCACAGAATATGTTGAGAAAGGTTTAGACTGGTATGCTCCGTGAAGAGTGGCAAGCATCCCTTCATAGGTCTCGGGTTGTTAGTGTCCTTTGGATATCTTCCCCAAGATATTATATATATATATAGACACACTTCTTGAAATATGTTAGTAGTAAACAGCAGTATCCTGTCCAACCCTTATTCATTTCTTGACATTAATTTTCTTATAACCTAGAAAACAAATTTACTTTAGTAACATTAAAACCAAAACAACCTCCTCCCACCCCCACCCCCACCAAAGTTACAGGGCTTTGTCTTTTCCAGAAAAAAAGATGCAGGTACTTACAACAGTGTCTGAAAGTGCTGATACTCATCACAGTATTACAGTAAAAGTAAAGGACCCTTTTTGATGCCATTAAGGCGTATTGTGTATATATATATATATATATATATATATATATATATATATAGGGCTAGACCTGTATTTCATAGACCAAACGGCACTTGGTGGGTGATGTGGTCAGCATCACACCGGCCACCTTTACTAGGCTGGATCGACCTGGGAGCCATGGTCACTTTTGAAAAAAGTCCGGCCCTCGTTAGGAAACTGAACCCACGACCTTCCAATCCACAGGTGCGCTTTTAGCCGCTTGACCACGGCAGCTCTCACAGTATTACATTGACTGCAAATTTAAAAAATATGCTAAAAAAGGTGCGACTACTGCTTATGACACACATAAAAAAGGTCATCTTATTCATGGGGGCGTCTTATAAATGAAAATCTTTGGTAGATTCTTCTTCTGCTTCTTCTCTTCCACCTTGTACCTCAGTGGCAGATGGTAGATTCACTCTGTTTATAGATGGTATTTTTTTTTAAACACTGTCCTCTTGTTTGCAGTATGTGAGCTTGGTCCAGAAACTGAAGGATCAGGGTGAACAGATTAAGAAGGCAAAATTAGGTAAGATTATAATAATTTATATGTTTTTTAAGAGAATTAAAAAAAAAACATTTGTAAACACAAATCTACCATTTACTTTTATAATTAAATGCTTTATAGTTTTTGACAATTGCTAATATATCTAAAGTAAGAAAAATTAGCAAAAAGAGTTGTGGCCACAGACAAATAAAGTAAATAATATTGCAAAATTACCTCACTAAGATGGAGATAATTCAGATTTTAAGGGCTTCATAGAGAACAGACTGATTATATTATGTTTTATTTTCACAGTTTTGGAGCCTGTCACCCAAGAATATCAAGCCCTGAGGGATAAGTATGAGATGGCAATCCAGTGTCAGTATGAAGCTGAGAATTATGCTTCAAAAGTAAGTTGCAGACTTTGTGTATCTGAATGTTTTTTTTTTTTTTAGCGTTATGGTGCATGCATATGCAAACTGTATATGCTGTGAATATTTATTTAATTTAACCATTTTTAAACACAAGAACAGTACATTCAAACATTTATATTTATGTATTTTTGGATAACTGTGTTACAAATACTTCAGAAAGAATACATTTGCAGATGATATTGTTCTCTAAATAAGAAAAGCAACAACATGCAAGAAAAATTGGGCTACAAATAAATTATGAAAAGATTATGAAGACACAGATAACAAACAGGTCCTGCAGATGTAACATGGAGACAAAAAAAAAATTACGGTAACAGAACAGTTGACTTATTTAAGTAGTAATCTTGATTGTCAAGAAAACAAAGAAATTAGGATGTACACTGGCAAAGCCTCAGCAACCTGTAAAAACATTAACAAAATATTGAACTCTAACTTGTATGGTTTTATAACCGAATAATGTGTTTTCGGTTAGAATTTTTTGTTTCTTTCAGTTTTAACATATGCCACTGAAAGTTAGAGAACAACAGACATGAAACAAATGTTAAATGCATTTGAAAACACACGCACAGTGTAATGTTGTGAATTCCCGGGCAAATCCCAGAGAGTTCCCGATGGGGAGGACAAGGTCGGAGGACCAGTGATACAAGATAAAAACGAGATAAGTGGGTCTCGTGTATTCCATGGTGAACAAAGTAAGGGATACAAGAAAAGCACGCAACTGGAACGGAAGACGTGAACCGAGAGACAGGAGTAAGACAGTTGAAGTTCGGACCTGGTAGCGAGAGGTCGCATGAATGGACGCCTGAGAAGAATGAACGAATTGTGAACAATTGTTATATTTCGAGAGGAAGAATGAATGTTTTCCATGTGTCTTGATACCGAGTACAAGGGTTCGTAAAGGATGGATGGATGATTCGAAAGACCCTGATGGATTCATGTAGAGAGTGAGAAGTTCGACCAGGTCGTCAGAATCAGCTATACAGGAAGAACACGAGGACGCGAGAATGTATGCATACGCTATGTTGTGATTCACCGAATAAAAGCATGCAACTCAATGTTCGTTTCTGCTGTGTCGTTACAACTTACTGTTCGTCAGAAAGCAATGTGGCTTACTAAAACATACCCCTAGCAGAGCACATTGCACATGAGGAAAATTGTTAACTCAAAATGTGATGAATTCAAGAAGGGTGAAGAAAAAATGCCTGGGCAACCACAAGTATTAACAGTTAAAGGACATAACAAAGAAAGAAATAATTTAGTGAAGCCTGTAGAGAGATAGGACGTTCAGAGGATTTTGGGAGAAGCACATCCAAATCTTTGTTAAGAGTGCAAGAATTGGGAGTAAAGATTGGCACAGCCAGGGCACAAGAAGCACATCGGACGCACAAGAAATCTTGTCAACCAGCAAAGGACTAGGACTATCAGCCAGGGTACACTGATGTAGAAGTTAAAGGGGTAATCAGAGCACCTATGGATGTATCTGGAGTGCTGTGAATATAACTCAAACCATAACTCATAACTATATTTTAAGACAGATAAGATAGAGCTATGACCAGTAGAGCTATAACTGGTCACATCCTGACAATAAATGATTGATTGATTGATTGATTGGCACCTTTCCATCTTTCCAGACGATAATGTTATATTATGCTATAAGGAGGCATGGGACTCACAGCCCATGGCGATGGTGAGTGTGACTAACCAGACCTGCCCGTGTCAAGAAAAGTCTCCCACAATGATAGCATAGGATTTCATGAACATTGTTGTCAACATTTGTGTTTAATCCGATGACAATAAACAGAGTATCATGAAAAGGCACTGAAATGGGAAATAAGAATGACAGAGGAAAATCAAAGAGAAACCCTGAGGTAAAAATTGACGAGAGAAGCCAGAAGTGCTGGACTGGATAATTAAAATAATTTGTCCTGAGATTTTGCATCGATTAGCAGAAAGAGGAAGAGAACAGTCCAGTAGTAATTGATTCCTTACCCACATAGGGTAGCAGGCTACTTGGTTTAGCCATCATGTCCCCTAAATTATTTGTATACACTTCAGTTAGGTTTGCGAGTTATTCTTTTTGGATTAGCATAAGAACAGTGGCTGTTTGAGTCATTGGGTTTCAAACCTTTAGGCTGCAGTCCCTAATAAAAAAAATATTTTAAAAATCATTAACTAGTGTTTTTCCAACAAAATATTATTTATATTGCTAATTAGAAGAGAAAAATCTGAGTCAGGTAACTAGCTAAGTATCTGTTGGTTGCTATATGCTGTTTTGTGTGGCTCTGTTGCTTAGAGGTTGTGAAGATTATTTCACAAATTCATATGCAACATTTACCACGGTTCGATTTCCTCAATGTTTTTTTTTTGGAAAATAAAATAAACTTGTCAAGAGTTTAAATTAAATTTACCTGTATGGCGATGTTACATAAGGGGCATAAGAATTTTAGAAAGGCTTAGTTGGGGCATGGCACTAAAAAAATGGTTGGGGAAAACTTGAATTAGAAGAAAACTTGAATTAGATAAAAGATAGTCTTTAACTGCAGAAAAACTGAGCCAGTAATACTATTGACATTCCTATATTTACTTCTAGTTGAATCAGAAGAACAAAGTTCTAGCAAGGCAGAGCCAGTTACTAATGAGCAAAGTAGGACAACTGAACATTGTGGAGGTGAATTTTGAGGATGACCCAATTAACTCTGATGAAACTGAGTATCACAAAGGTCTAGACAGGAAAATCAAAGGTAGGAATACATTTATAAGGTACATCTCAATGTTTTACATAAAACACTACTTCCACTTAGTACTGATACCAGCTGTGATCTATTTGTAACCCTTTCATTACCAATTAGTTACTTTAATTTGTTCTACCACTATGAGTTGTAACTGAATGTGTTAAATGTCCCAGTCTGAAGGAGTTGTAAAAAAAAAAACTACTGGACAAATGAAAGACATCAAGTAACCTGGACAGTATGGGTTAACAATAACTCTTTGTGGTGGAATAGAGCAAGAACAATATATTATCTTTGGCGTATGTAAGAAAAGAATGGTGAGTTATTTGAAACCCAAGTAGTTAAACGAAAGTAGTTGCTCTTCTCCATGCCTTCGAAGCATTTTGAGTATATTATGCTAGGGCCATATTTTTATAGGCAAGTCTGCATTCATATTATGCCGGCAAACTTCATTTAATTAGTAACCATGAAAATAGACACCTGTGAAGGGCTGCATAAGTGATCAGAAGAGATAAAATCAGGAATGAAATAATAAGAGAAAAATTTGGCACAGAAACAGCTCTAAATTACGTACAAAAACAAAATCGTATGAGTTGACCACTCAGAGAGAATGTCTTTTGATGCTATACTGTATGAGGAATACTCTAAATGTGCAGAATGATGTAGAGCAAAAAGTAAAACAAGATGGAAAGATAACATCAGAGAGACTCTACAACAGCAATGTGTGTCTATGGTAGAGACAGCATCAGAGCAAGTTAATATTCTACACCTTAGAACAGGACACAATCGACTTCGCAGCCACATGTACACAAAATTTAAAATTGGAGAATCAGCCATTTGCACACGTGGATAGCACCTGAGATAACAGAGCATGTCATGCAAGACTGTCCCAAATGTAACATATCAATATCAAGGCACAACTTTTGGCCAAGAGAAACATCGGTGCAAGTCAAACTTTACGGGTCGCTGAGTGAATTACAAAAGACAGTGAAGTTCATACTGGAGACAACTAGAGTCCATGGCATTTTGTTCCCATAAGTCCGCCTCAATACCTGTATCATTCATGTCCCGCTTGCATACATCTTTATAACGTAGTAGAGGTCGGCCTCAACATCTTCTTCCTGTCTTTAATTCACCATAAAGGATGTCCTTAGGGACTCTGCCATCCTCCATTCTCCAGGTGACCCAGCCACCTGAGCCTTCGTAGACTGAGCATGGAAAAGACTGTTGTAGTACCTGCTCTTTCCAGTACCTCAGTGTTTGTGATTTTGTCCTGCCACTTAATATCAAGTATTCTTCTTAGGCATCGCATGTAAAAGCTATTAAGCCGTCTCTCCTGGTGCAAGTAGGTTGACCAAGTTTCACTGCCATAAAGCAGAGTGCTGAGAACACAAGCCTGATAGACAAGGAATTTTGTTTTAATTGTGAGCTTTCTGTTCTCCCAAACTCTCTTTGTCAATCTGCTCATTGTTGTTGCTGCCTTACTTATCCTGATGTTGATTTCTTGGTCCAGCGATAGTTTACTATTCACTGTGGAACCCAGATAGGTAAAATGGTCCACTGTCTCAAGTTCTTCACCGTCAAAGTAGACTGTAGGTCTGTCATTGACACCTTGCACCATAACCCTTGTCTTCTTTTTGCTGACTGTTAGTCCAAATTCACAGCACGCATTGGCAAAGGCAGATAGTAAACATTGCAGCTCCTCCTCTGAGTGGGTGGTTATTGCGGCATCATCTGCAAACAGCAGCTCTCTGATAAGTACCTTTCTTATCCTGGTTTTGGCCTTCAGATTGAGAATGAATGAAAATACCACCCTCCTGATCTCGAAAAGCATGTGTAAAAAAAAGTGAAAAGTATATTCCAAAGAGGGTAGGAGCAAGTACACACCCCTGCTTCACTCCATTTTTTTTATTAAAAACTCTTCCGATGTTTCACCATCAAAGTTGGTTGTACCTTTCATACCTGTATGAAACGACTCAAAAATACTCAGCAGAGTAGGTGGACACCCAGTCTTCTTCAGTGCACTGAACAGACCTTTTCGACTAACCAAAAAGGTCTGTTCAGTGCAAAGAATGGGTAACACCAATATATTTTGAGTAAATCATGCTACAGAGGCTGCCGGATCAGAAGAGCAGTGTTTTGCATATCTTGTGTATAGGAGCTTGGTTACCACTAATTGACTTTCGTGAACGATAAAGTCTTTTTTTGTTGTTGAACACTTTATAGAACTTCTGGAAGAGAAGAGTGCACTCACGGCTCAGGTGAAGAGTTTATATGAAGATTACCAGATAGAGAAAGAAAGGAGCAACCAGCTGAAAGAGAGGGTATGTTATTGAAACTGATGGCACCAACCATGGATTTCATTCACATTTTTCTGTTGATAGTTGGACTCTTTTCCTTAATATCATGTGTTTCTAATCAATGATGTTTTTTTCTTCATTTTTTTTTTTACACAATAATTTAAGCAGTTTATGATCTTTTTAGCAGTTTTTGCTACATTATGTCAATAAATTAGGTGCTGTCTCCACCGTGAAGGTTGGCTGCAATGAATCTTCAACACACTCAGTCTGTTGTCCCAGTTGTACAGGCAGTTAGACTGCTGCCTGCCCATCTTTTGATGTTGTCCTCCTGCTTGTATCATTGCCTACCTCTTGCTGTCTTGTCTTAAACCTTTCCCTCCACTAGAGTTTTTGAAAGCGTTTTATGTCTTGTAATGTGGCCAAAATATTTCAATTACCTTTTTATTTTATTTATTTATTTAAGTAACTCTCTTTTCATTTGTAGCCATTCCAGAACCATTGTATTGAAAAGTTTTTGTTTCCGTGAAACACAACCTATTCTTCTGTATACCCACATATCCGGAGATTCAGTTATAGTTGCTTGTTCATTGTCCAAGTTTCTGCACCATACAGCAGAATTGAGTATACATAACACTTGACGATTCTCATTTTAGTGTGTTATCTCTTGAGCTGTCAGTAACTTGCACATCATCTTATTGAAGACATTTTAGCCATTCCTATTCTTTTTTTTATTTCATTACATACATCCGGTTTTATTTAGCACAATTCAAATGAAATAATAATATGTTTGAATGTTTAGCATTGTGCAAGCATTTTTAACTTAACTCTTTGAGTCCCAGAGGGTTTAGCATCACAGGCCCAAGAGGTAGTCAAGAGATACATAAAATTGGCGCATCATGCGTTCATTGGGCTTCTAGGCAGTAACCTGTGAACGGATGATGAGTTCCTTGGGACTCAAAGAGTTAAATATGAAATATTAATGTTAAAGAAGTGAATATATGTCTTATTAAATGACTTGTCTAAGTGACAGTTTTACACCATGTTGACTAAAGTCATGAAATGTTATTAGTGAGTGACATTTTTTAAATTAAAAAAAAAATATCTGCTAATCTGTTTTCAAAATGTAATAAAGAAAGTTTGCTAAAAGGGAAAACATATTTATAAATGCAAAGTTTGCCATGACTGACATATAATAATACCCAGTCCTTTATGATCTGTGACATTATAGATTTGTCAGACATATGATTGGTCAGCCAAGTTTCTGAAAAAAAAACAACTTTCTGGCAAAAATAAGGATTAGGTACTTGAAAGAAGAAAGAATGACAATTTTCTTATTTAGTTTAACACTTTAAAACAGGCTTTTTCAATTGCTGTTTTCCCAGAAGTTAAAATGTTATTACTGTTGATTGATTTAACAGCTAGAGGCTTGCAGAGCTGAGCTGAAGGCAGCCAAGAGCACTATAGCAACACAAGAGAGTACCCTACAGCAACTGGCTAAGACTTCTGAGGCTGCCTGCAAGGAATATGAAGATCTACAGAAGCAGTTTGAGCTAGAATATACTGGTCGCACTCAAGTGGAAAAAATGGCTAATAATGTAAGTGAACACATTTTTGTGATAGTTTATTTTGCCTTTTTATTTTAATTATTCTTTCTACTATCGTAGCGTTGCAGAGTTGACAGTTTTGGATTGTCAAGGACTCACAGCCATATGTTAAAACTGGTTGTATGTAGCAAGCAAGAATTCTTTTTCTAACCCTCAGTGACAAAGATATATCATCTTATGGAATATATCAGTGTATACCTAGAAGCTCAAGCACGATCCTTTGTCTCTCTTTACTAACTCTTGGGTCTGTGATAATAAACCTACTGGGACTCAAAGAGTTGAACAACACTCTGTAGCAAGCCAGAAAGAGACATTTAAGTAAACCAGAAGCGCCGGCTTTTGTGCTTTACGGAGCGAGAGGGTTAATATTTTGTCTTTCTTTTCTGCCTTCTTTTTGTTTCTTTTTGCATAACTTAATTGCATAAGATTTTTCATACAAACATGAAGTCCTTGAGATGTTTATCCTACAGACTGGAAGAGAAAAACCACATAACCTATCTCGTTACATGATTTAAGCCCAATGTTTTGATGACTTTTCTGCAGCCCACCAGTGGGTTGAACAACACTGCTTTACAGAGGATCATAAACCAACCTCAGCATTTGTTGGCTGTTTGTTGTTTTACTGAGCACTGTTACATTTATTTTCCTGTTGCTTTCTCAATGGTTTTATGCTTATACCATTGTCAAAATCAGCACAAATCAGCTACAGCTGAATCGAACTTGTTATTCTAGAATTATGAAACTGCATTCATAACCCATTCTCTACTGATGCTGATTTAAGGTAACAATAATAAATTTGTCTGTTGAGTTATGAAACATTTTTAGAGAACAATACTTGTGTGTAATTACACAAATACGTTTATAAACACTTTTTCTTTTGCAGCTTTATGCTGAGAGAGAAGCGGCTCGCCGTCAGAGTGCAATGCTAATGAAAGACATTGGGAATGATAACAAGCTCATGGAAGCATTGATAGAAGTAGAGGATGTTACAACAAAAATGGAAGCAATGAAAGCTGAGTTAGAGAACAAAGTTAGTTTATCTTGATGGAAAACAAAAGTTAATTTTAACTAGTTAATGTTGGGGTACTATTCAGTTTTTTCTCCCCATCTTGTTTATGGCAAGATTTTTTAGGGAATTCCCTGGGACAGATCTACTCTGGAGGGTGGTGGGGTGTTAGGGTGAGGGTTAGTTTTAGTTTCTGTTCATTAAACACTAATCCTAAATCACTACAACTCCTGTATTCTAGGCATGTGATGTGTTGCTTGTTTTCACCATTGTTATCATTTACTGCATCATCATTTCCACTGTGTGTTACTTGTGTTTGTTGGTCGCCCTCACTCTGCTTTGTGTGAAAGCATTGTTCTAACTTTGTGACTTGGCCTTTGACATTAATTTCCTTGACCTGCCAGTATTGTTGTATTTAACCCTAACCCTAAGCTTTGAACAGTCTTCACAGAAAAAACAGTTGTCACTTTCGTCTTGGGAAAAAAAGAAAACTGTGGACTTTCCTGTGGGAGACAGTGTGTTGACCCAGTTGAACAAAGCCAAGACATTTTTTGGCATGTTGTATACGCATAGTGAACGAAGGCATGTCGTGATACCCCTTGAGTATAAGACGGTCCCAGGAAATTCCCTACAGAATCTCGCACCTGACGAGATGTGGTGAAAAAGCTGAATAGTGTCAGTGTTGGCTCATAGTTAACCTTTATGCAACACATGAGGTAACTGTGACTAGTTCATTCATCTTGATGTAATACATGGGTTAATCTGAAGCAGTAGTTAACTGTGATGTAGCACACCACTTAATCTTGATGCAAAACGCTATCTAATCTTGATCACTATTTAATCTGAGTGAAGCCCCTTAGTTAATAACTACTTAGCCCGGCTCTCTAGCGTAGTTGGCTAAACCGGATTGTGTGGAGACTGGGTGACGAACTCCTTGTGGTCCGGGTTCAATCCCGGGGGTAGGCATGTCTGTCAGTTCCAGCATACATACATGGACTCAGATGATTTAACTATTGGTGTTAATATTTCTACATTACAAGATCAAGGCCCTACAAGATGAACTAAAAGCTCAGAAAGAGAGTTCTGGTGTGGATAACCTGGAGAGAGAAATCGTCCAGCTGACACAGGAAAGAGATTCACTCTTGCAAAGACTTGAAGAGGCTGAGCATTCTTCTGAAGAGCTGAGGTCCCAGTATTCTTTGTTGACCAATCAGTGTAAGAGTTATTGTTTTGAATTTACTGCATTTATTTAGTTTTTTTTTTTAAATTGCAGAACATTTCTGTTCTCAAGTACTCAGTATAAAAGTAAAGGACCATTTTCCATTCCTTTCAGGTGTATTGGGGATATAGGGCTAGACCTGTATTTTATAGACCAAGGTGGGTGATGTGGTCAGCATCACGCCGGCAGCATTTACTTACTAGTACCCACTGGTACCCACTTATGGCTGGGTCAACCTGGGAGCCAAAGTCATTTTTGAAAGAAAAAAAAAAACCAGGAACTGAACCCACGACCTTCTGATCTGCAGGCGAGCTTCTACTCTTTAATTAGTGTTGAGCTCTGCAGCAATGAAATACTTCACTTTTTTTTCTTCAAAGTATTTATTTCACTCATTGGAACATAGGGCTCCTTGACTTTTTGTCATCCATCAGCTTTTCTTATTGGTATGCGGCTATATGTATGCCGACCTCAACAAGTTTAGTTTATTTGTTCCATATAGGATTCTGTTAACCATGTGCAGCATTTAAGCTAAGAGTTTAGTTTGTTTACCAGTAACCATGTGGTGCTAATATGTAGCACATGGAGTTTATCAAAAAGTAGAACACCATTATAAAAAGACACAGTGAGTGGCAACAATTTTTTTTCTTAAAATAATTTTAATTTTATACTGATAAACACTGTATTTCCTGCATGATGTCTTACTAATCTTTTATCAGAATATAATTCCTATTTTACTGTATACAGCATAACATTGCAAACAAATATACATAAAGATAAACAGTTGCAACAAATATTTATAGTATTACTTAGGAATTATTACATCAAGGAATTTTTTTTTTGAAAGTTGCTTTCCTTTATTTCTTTTATTTAAAAGTTGATGTTTCACTGCATATGGTGCAGAGAGGGGTTACATGTAGTTTCTTGTCTTTTGCTAGTTGCACAGCTTGTGTTAATGTCGTACTGCATTTCTTCAGTGTCTAAAAAGGTAAAGTCGGGAGATGTGAACCAGCATCAAAAAACACATTATGGGCAACGTATTTCAGTTTATGAGTAAAGATGCTGTTCATGAAGCAGACTATCTCAGTTTATCAGATCACTAAGAATGTCAGTATTTTTTCTTCTCAGTAAATACAATAAAAAAAAAAGAAAAAAGGTTTATTGGCTGTCAACAATGGATAAAGAAATCAATAATCATTTAGGATCATTTCACAGCATAAAGTGTATTAACAAGAATATGTACAGTCCCCAGATTTTTTTCAGTTAAATAGAGGTCATATACGGACATAAATATTCAGTATGAAAGGGATCACAGTTGGTAGCCGTAATATAAATAGCTTAGCTTTTTGTGCCTGCGGGATATTTCTCTTTGTGAAAGAGGTTATTGAACTCCTTTACCCCGATAGGTCTCTCTGCTATCCATTACAAATCCACAAAAACCTGAAAATTGGCTTTGATGCATTCACCAGTCCTCTTTGTAATCGCACTCATGCTTTTTGCAACTCTGCAGTATTTAGGAGTATCTGATCATAATTACTTTAAAAAAAAATTAAAAAAAAAAAAAAGCATTTTGTAAAAAAAAAAAAAAATAATTTATTTTTAGATATTGTGAATCATAATGACCTCATGATTTTCATTAAGCTGTGACATAGCAAAGAAGTCAAAATACGTATCACTATTAATTTTTGTAAGGTCTAATTCTTTACTTCAACAAATTTTATTGATTACTCTCCTTTATTTAATTCAAGACAAAAAGTGTTTATATAAATAAATACATTAAAAAATAATTTAATAAGTATCTGTAAAATGGTTGTGTAAAAGAATTTTTTGAGAATTGCCAGCTTATTTTGTGATTTTGGGACAAAAGCATGTAAGTTTAATTAACTTTCTATGCCATTTTGATGAATTATTTCTTCAGCGATTAGTGTCCCCTGTGTGTGAACAGACCATAATACCAAAATATTTACTAAATGTAACACATTGCTTTGTTTTCACTTTTGGCAGATGCAGATCTTGAGAAGAAGTATGACAATGTCACCAACATAGTACCACCAAGGCCACCTCCACCACCTCCACCTCCACCCATTTCAAAAACTGGAGGGTTTGTACATCCATTTTTCTTTATAGGATTTTGCTCAAAATTATCCTGTGTATTACATTAATACAAGTTCAGTTGAGACATTATTTTACTTGAATTATTATTCATTGAAACAAGAATTGATATCTCTGTCCATTATACCTTTCTACGTGTGCACTGTCCCCTTGTTCAGTAGCTAATGAAGAGTTCTCAGAATTAGTTTGGAATATAGGCCTAGAACGGAGCTGCGGTAGTGCAGTGGCTAGATGCTCGCTTGCCTTCTCAGAGGTCTTGGGTTCAAATTTGCCAAAAAAAATTTTTTTCAAACTGTACCTGAGCTCCCAAGTCATCCCAACCTGAAGAGGGTATCAGGTAATGTTTTAGGAAGTAAAGGCAGCCAGCATGATGTTGACTGAATCCCCCACCAAGTGCTGATTGGTCTGCACACATTTTATTCTAGCATCTTATGCCCTATATGTCATAATGTTCAGGTCCAGACAGAATTATCCTTTTTTAAATGATCTTGACTTCCAGGTTGACCCAGCATTAAATAGGTACCAGGTGAAGTCAGGGGAAGTCAAGACCCATATCACCCACTGAATGCCGATTGGTCTGTTAAATATAGGTCTATCACTATAACCCTAATAGGACTGAAGGTATCATAAGCCGAGTATGCCACTGGCATAAAAAAGGGTTCTTTACTTTTATGCACTTGAAAACTTGACTCTTTCAGGGGGACATTTTGTCCTGGGGTTTGGACAGCATTAATTTTGAGCGGATGTTTTTTCTTAGTGCAACATGACAGCACCAAACCCTTCCTGAAGAAAAAGTATTGGCTGTATTATCCTCATCATGTAGCAGGTCCTTTGTGGAAAGTCACTCTCATCATGGTCTGACTGAAAGAAAATCTGGTCTCTCGCCAGCTCTCCGGCCTTGTGTACTTTCACACTCAAGGAGTCACTTATATCCTGTGCCCATCTTCGTGTTGGTCAGCCCCTGCCCCTTGTTCCTGGTACCAGGCCTTCTGCAATTATTTTTTTCCAATCCTAACTGTGAGACATATAATATATCAAATTAAAGAGAAATGAGTGCAAAATAAATCTAAACTATTTAAATGTCGCTATTGCAATACAATATTATTAAAATGACATAATATTCAAGGAAATTCCACACGTAAAAAGAATATTTACACACAAAAATGTTTGTGGTTTCTAACTTTT
Source organism: Candidula unifasciata (assembly GCA_905116865.2). Taxonomy (NCBI): domain Eukaryota; kingdom Metazoa; phylum Mollusca; class Gastropoda; order Stylommatophora; family Geomitridae; genus Candidula; species Candidula unifasciata. The sequence goes on from CAJHNH020000561.1 coordinate 102,491, forward strand.
ACTTGTTCAGCAACACTGCTATCTATTTTTTTTAATTCACATGCCTTCTCTATTAAATTATTTATCAGCTAGTCTTCATTTGAAACAATTAACATCAATGGTTTGTATGTTATGACCAGTTTTGTATGACACGTCCTGATTTCATAACAACTGAAATTGGGAAAACAGCTGATCCAAACAGATGATCTGATTGAAATATTTTGTTCAATTCTCATCCTAAACTTTGTAGTTTAACTTCGACCAAAGTTCACATATAAGTGTACATTTCTTTTACTCAGGTTTCTGGCTAAAATTACAGGAGGAAAGAAAAGGAAAATTCAGCAACAGTGTATGTATTATTTTGAAAAATTTACTTCTGCTCATTAAGGTTATGACTTTTCTGACATTGTAATTGCCATGAGATGATGTTTTTTTTTTTTGTATGTTCAGTTGACGATATGCATTGTCTTTTTTGTGTGCAGTGAATTTTGTGTCTCAGCTTGGCAAAAGATGCTTAATCTGTCATAAGATCATTTCTGATGACTTTAGGTGGTGTCATATCTATAACTCTTGACTTCTTTTGTCAAGTTTAATACTTCTTTTTCGGTTTCTTTCCAGCACATGTGCTTTATATTCTTTTACAGTTTTTTATATTCATAATCCAGATTTATGTTTAATATTTTAATTTGACCCTAAGAAAACTTATATTTCTCTACTTTTCCACTGACAATAACAAATATGAGAAACATATATGAAATCCCTCACAAACTTTGAATATCTAGGCTCTATAATAAACAACAATGGATACTGTTTGACAGAAATTAAAGGAGGATGGCAAAAGCAATGCAAAGATTGAACAGCCTTAAAAGTCTATGGTTAAGCACCAGCAAGGAGATTAAAAATTAGAATTTTGAGAGCATGCATCTTCCCTGTGGCTACATACGGATGTGAGTCGTGGACTATCTCCCAGTCCTTAAAAAAGAGAATAGGGGCTTTTGAGCTGAAATGTTATAGAAAGATTCTCAGAATATCTTGGGCAAAGAAGATGAGAAATATTGACATCTTAAAAGATCTGAACATCAAGGAAGACTGGCTAATAAACAGCATCCTTTCTCGAAAATTGAAATATTTTAGTCATATCAGGCGCCACGATGGATTGGAAAAAATTATAGCAGAAGGCATGGTACCAGAAAGGAGGGGCAGGGGCCGACCGACACGAAGATGGGCACAGGATATAAGTGACTCCTTGAGTGTGAAAGTGCATGAGGTGGGAGAACTGGCGAGAGACCGAGTTTCTTTCAGGCAGACTGTGATGAGAGCGACGTTCTGCAAAGGACCTGCTACATGATGATGATATGAAATCCCAGATGTGAATATGTAACAAACTTTGACAGGATATTAGTGACTGTCTTTTCAAACTGAAGACACAAATGAAGTGAGTTCAAAATATGAAAAACGGGATCCGTAGCCTTTCTGTGCTCAAATCTCAGCTGAACTAGTATTCATAATCCAAGTCTTTTTAACTATTACCAACTTTTGTGGGTTATGAATTTTGGATTTGTATTTTCATTCTATAAAGGTTGGGCCAATTTAATGAAAAACAAATCTACATTCAAAATATATTTATTGTTTTGCTTCTTCCTGGTATAAGACATGAGGACTATGGAGCAGATGTACATTGTTACTGCATCATCAGAACCCAGCACACAGTAAAACGGTTGTACACACAAAACTCAGGTCCAGGTAAAAGCCAAAAGTCCAAGCGGACGATTAACCGGGACCTTCCGTTGGAATTCACAGCCGGTGAACGAAGAAGAACCCAGCACGATAGCAGATACAATATAAATTTTAAAATATGAAATTTTATATGGCTAATAGAATTTCAGTTTATACTGTGTGGTGGTTTCTGAATGTAAGTATACTTTTCTTAGTGTGTTTACATTTGTGTATCTTTTAAAATGATACTTTAGAAAAAAAAAAAGATTCATATTGTGCAACTGGGAAAAGCCCCTTTAAAAAATATCTTGTGGCCATATGTTATGTTTCATGTGGAATTAGTGATGCAGATAATATGTTAAAAACTGAGATTAAAAAAAATAAAATAAATTCTGTCAAGTACAGTTAAATGCAAATGTGCTTTGAGTTAATTTCTAATTTTTTTTTTTTAAAGTGGCACTTGGTGGAGCTGAGGTCAGCAAGGATTATTCAAAAGCAGTTGATGAGATGATGAAACGAATTAAACAAGGAAATATTGGCTTAAGACCTGTACTCAAGAAAAGAACAGTACGTTTTTGGTCTGTTTATTACTGCATGCTTGAATAACTTTATATTACCTGCCTGGCATTTTTAAATATTTAAGAAATATCATAATCTTTTGGGAAGAAACATAATCATAACTATTTGTTAGTTGTGCTATTGTATTAAATATATTTACCAGGCCTATTGCAGATTTTAAAAAATAAATGGGCTTCCATACTGACCAAACCTCTAAGTGGTATCAGGGAATAATAAATGGCTGGTGTGTTTTTAACCACATCACCCACTGAGTGCCATTGTGTGTTTAGCACCATACACCTGATGCAATATCGGGCAAGACAATGCTGCTTTTCCAGGCGTATTGCTAAGTATCAGATTTAGCATTTGCAAAAGACAGATATCTGTTGGATGAAAAAACAGATGTGACTTACTGCGTTTCAAGAAACTTAATTCACAGTCTATATATGGTACTCATGGTAATTTTAATGATTACCATTATATTTGCATTATGGTTCATGATTAAATATTCTTTTCAATTCCTCATGAAGTTTTTGGCTATCAATACAGTCCACAATAGAAGTTAGTACTGAAACACTTGACGGGCATCAAAAGCTTATGTCAAAACTCTTATCAAGGGAGAATACAAGAAGTTGTGGAGAGAACAATTCAACAGTAAATATCCACAAGACCCCATCAGCATACTCAACAGGAAGCAACATACAACAATTTCCCATCTACGAACAGGACACTGCAGGCTCAACTACCACATGCATAAAATAAAGATTGTACAGTCACCACAGTGTGCAAGTCAGACAGGACAACGAACACATGGGCACATTCTGCAGACCTGCCCACTTTACCTACAACTTTGATAAGAAACATTGCTTGAGTGGATAGTTGTATTAACTAATACTATTGCTACATCGGACCATACATATTAAAAAAGCCACAGTAAATAGAATTAGAGAATGAGGTAAAAATGACTGGGAGAACTCTCACTGTGAACTGTACTGGATGGTAAAGGATAGGATAATATGAGTTAGTCGAGGGCCTACATTTAATTAGGCAATAATGGACACTAAGAAGAAGAAAAATAAACAACATAATGTTTACTTTTGTATACTGCATGGAGACATATATATATACATATATATTAAATGCTTCTTTTCCCCCAGAGCAAGTGCTTATTTTGTAACCATATTATGATCATTGCTTGCTTATTTGTAAACATACATCAATTTTAACCATACATTCATTCATTGTAGCCAAGCATTCTTGTTTCATTATTTAACATTTCTATACATTTTAAAACTGAGTAGATGCCATACACTAAAACTAAAGGTATATGAAAATATAATTTTTGTGCTTCCTGTTTAAAATAGCTTGTTACTAGCATTTTATTAACTGACTTCAAACTTGATTAAAGGCAGGTGGGGATTTTGGTGATGACACAGATTGTATGCAGAAGATATCAATGGTAAAAAGTTCCCTTTTAATTTTTAGACATTCCCTGTTTTGCATGATGCATGCTCCATGGTTGCCCTGAAGTGATATGTACTCCTGATTTACTTTTTCTTTTTAAATCAGACTGAATTATTGTTTTCTGACAATATTTAACATTTTGCATTCATGAAATGCACATGATGCCTTCTTAAGCAGAAAAGTTGATGATTGGAGTAGCTTTGTTTAGGGTTTTATGCATCATTATGTGTCATACTTATCTTAAGTGGGAAAAGCATTTTGTTTTTTTTTAAAACAAGGAAGTAACCATGTGTTTGCTAGTTACTCATATGTAATGATCAGAACTCGAGTCAAGTGTCTTGGGAGTCGCATAATTAATGGCTTGCGAATCGATTTGGGGTTTTGTACAGCGACTTACAACTTGACTTATGACTTGTAGCTTGGTATGACTTATTACTTACAGCCAGCCACTTTGAGGTTTAATGATCAAATAAAATAATAATAAAATAATTTGACATCTTTTCAGTTTTTAGCAAATTTATTTAAATAACAACTCCAGTATGCAGTTGTATGCATTCAGTTTAGCTATATGCATACAAAAATCAAAATTCATCAATTGTTGGCTGTTGTTTTGGAATCATAATGTAGTTTATAATCCATAAACACTTTCGATTGTAAATGACTTGATATATGAAATGACTTGACTCAAGACCCAACTTGGTAGCATTGTTTGGTGAATTAGACTTGGTTGGGACTTGGTGGCAATGAGTTGCGACTCGACTTGAACTTGTAGGGTGACAACTTAGTCCAGCTTCTGATAAGGTTTACTTTTCTCAACTCTATGTACCCTTGTCCAGGTGCTACAGAACCGCTCTGTCCCAATTATCACTTCAACTCCATCTCACCCATGATGTTATAATGTTAGTTTTTCAAATCAATGTAGTCATAAGTTAAACTTAAAAGATGTGAGTTAAAATCAAACTCAACTGGGACTGTAAGTTATATCTTTCAGTACCAGACGTATAATTTATTCAACTCATTCTATCCCATAAAGTTATTACTGTAATTAATACAGTTTTAGTTCAGAACATGTTAAATTCATAGCACTGTGAGAAAGAATGGATTAAAGTAACATTTGGAGCAGTGGGCTCTTGTAACATCTGGAGGTGGCATTAGGTTTTGATTTGTACAAAGAGTGTTATTAAGTTAAAAAACCACATACGTAAAACAAAACCAAGCTGCAACTACTTAATGTAGACAGACAGGTAATGATAAATAATGAACAATATTCTTAATAGATGAGATAAAGTGGCTGGATCTGTACCTTTGGTTGGTGAATTGATACACGACAAGGCAGATGTGGTCAAAACCTTTTGAGAACAAGTAACAAAGTCGGGAGAGAAGCTAGATTATTATGGCCTAGAGAGAATGATGCACCTGGGTGTGGCCAGAGGGTCTGGCCAGCTCACTACACTCAAAGGAGAGGTGAGACGGACATATAACCAGAATACAACTGGTACCATTAGTATAGGAACTCTGTGCTGGCTGCTTAAGATGTGTATGGAGCTTATATGGGAATGCCCCTAGTGTTGTGATGTCAATTGTTGACTCAACTCAGCTCAACATAAAAGATGAAGGTTAATAATATGTTTGATCAACAATGTTCACAAAGGTGAAATCATGCACATATTTAGGTAGAAATGTAGGCATATTTGGATTGGGTGGCGGGGGACAGATTGTTGGCATATTTCCATATTTATGAATGAAAGTGTCATACTGGGGTCTATGGTTATGGTGAGTTTGACTAGCAAGACCTGCACTCTCATTAAGAAAAGTCTCCCACAACTAAAGCATGGGATTTCAGGATCATTGTTGTCAAGGGGTGTATTTAACATGTTTCTTCTGAGACTATTCTGCAATCACTTTCTCCTGTATCTGTTTTCTCTTCTTAAATTGATCTTTGTATGCAACATGGTCCTTACTGTGCTGTTTTCACAAATCTGTTTCATTACCTTTATAAGTCATGTCTTGACTGCCATATCTTTATATAATAGTTGAAGCCAACCACTTTCTAGACATCTATTATTCAGTATAGAGGGTATATTTAATTCTTTTGAGGCATCCACTATAGAAGCTACTTAACTTTTCCACTTGGTATTTAAAAAAAACAAAGCTCAACAAATTTTCACTACCGTGCACAACAGTTACGAGAATGCAGGCTTGATAGACAAGGATTTTTTTGTTTTAACCATGAGCTGTCTGTTTTCCCATTCTCTTTTCCCATACTCTTTTTATCAATCTGCTCATTGTTGCTGCTGTACCTATCATGTTGATTCTTGGTCCAGTGATTGTTAGTTATCAGGTATGTAAAAGGGTCAATTGTCTCCAGCTCTTCACCATCAATGAAGACTGTAGCTCCAGCATTAGCACCTTCTTTTATGTGATCATCAAGTACCTCCTTACCTTGCCAACCTGTAGGGTGATTATGTCCTCTGCATCTCATAATCTTCACCAAATGTTATCACCACTTTAATATGTAAAACAAAGTAATATGATATACAGTTTCATTTATGATAGTATTTTATGTTTTAACCATCATCTGTCACAGGTGTTTTTGTGTGTGTGTGAGAATTTTGCTCTCATCAAAAACCATTAAAAAGGCTTTCAATCTCAGTATTTAGAAACGTTTGAAAAAAAAAATGAATTTTATATTTGTTTTACGTTGCATGATGCATGTAGTAATACGCTCATTTATTTTACAATTTATTTGCTCATGATATTTGTGGAAATTTGGACTATCAGTGGAATGCTCTTGTCTATCTCTTGAGTTAACTTATTCCTTTTGCAGTCGCCTTTGTTGTTGAAGTAACTTTCAGTAAAACACAAAATGGTTTGTGTTATTATTAAGCAGTGCATTGCATGACTAAACTTTATATGCAATTGTGTAGTGGTTAGCTACATAAATTTACTCCCTATGTGGGTTCTAGGGCCCTTGCAGGAGGGGGGGGGGAATAAACCCACTGCTCCCTAACAAGTATGTCATGAAAGTCTATGAAGTGGGGGGGGGGGGGGGGGGTGTGTGCAGATTTATTTGAAGTCAGAGTGAATCTGCCTGAGAGGTGAGGAACCAACAGTCTGCATACAAATAAGTCAGATCTAAACACTCAGGTTCTTTAACAAGACCAAAGTCCAGAAGTGAATGAACAACCAGAACATTCTACTGGAGTTTGCAGCCATTGCACATTAAGATCATTCCTATACCTCCCAATAGCACAATATAACACCTGAAAAGATGGAAAGTTGCCAACTAAATATTCCAGCTGCATTTTTGTATATATTCTGATTATAAATATTGTATTAATCAACTGATTTTGTTGACAGTTATTGTTTAAATATACATTTATATAAAAATAGCTGTTACTCCTCTCCCACCCTACTCCTATGGTAAGTTACCTATGCTTGCAGTACCTTGGCAATACTTAGATGATTAAAATTGTTGCTAAACTATCAGTCGGTCAGTCAATCAGTTTGTCCTCTCCTGCCTACTACCTAAAGATTTACCACACCATTCTGAGATTTAAAAATCTCAGTCTGGATGACAGACCAAGAAGGCCGATTCCAGATACCCCATTCAACCTTTTTTAAACTGCCTTCTTGTCTATATATAGCTGGATTTCATAGAAAGTTGTGCATATTTTCTTGGTTTACATTTTTAATATTGCAAGTTTCATTCATAAACACGGTATTATTTTTCTAATGAATTTGTAGATAATGTAAAGCATTTATGTTTTGTTTGTTTGTGAATACCAGCAATTATACCCTGCTAAAAGAAAAACATAACTAATTTAATGGATCAAGAGCAAGTGGATAGATTATTTTTTTTTTCAATTCTGAAGGCTGGAATGTAATCCACAATTATAAAAAACACAGCTAATTAAGTAATATAAATAGCTTAGTGTGGCAAAATGAAGTAGTCATTGTCTATACATTATTGATGAATGTTCTAAATTGTAATTTAAACTATGTTAGTTCTTGTGTTTTGACTTGGGAAGTGGGGAAGGTGAGAGTGGTAGTCTGGTGATATTATAATCCACATTCTCAACTCATGATCCACTTCATGAAATTTCTAACATTACATGTACCTTTATCATCACTTTTCCTACCCACAGTGGACTGGGGGTTACCTAAAGATGGTGCAGGGATGATAGTTAAAAAAACCCTGTACAGGCCTGTGGTGCAATGGGCATATGAGGCTGAACTTTTAGATGAATCAGCCCTTGATGGGTGATGTGTGTGGTAAATATTACACCGGCCACCTTTACTTCTAAGGACTTTACCTAGTACCTATTTAAAGCTGGGTCGACCTGGGAACCAGGGAGACTGTTATAGGTGACAACAGGAAAACAACAATCCTGATTCCATAAGCTTTCTCTTAATTATCTTTCACTTCTGGGAGAAGAGACTACTCTCATGATGATTTGTTGATTTATATTTCTTTCCTTTTCATTAGAATTGTTCATAGCTGACTGATTCAGTTTAACCCTTTCATCTCGAGAAGCCATAAAAACATAAATTTCCGCTTAGGTCCAATTCCCTGTAAATATCACTTTTGTGACTTGTCTATACTGACCTACTTATGAGACACACAGTTAATGCTATTGGCTGTTTCATGCCTGCACAAACATTTAGAAAGTCAGGATATTAAAACTTAAACTAAAATTTAGGATGTTTCTTCACACACACACAAATGGTTTAATTGAAGCCTAGCTGACTTGAAATTTTCTATGAGCCTCAAGGTTAGAGATCACAGGGTCCTGGTGTGAGTTGCCCGATACATAATTTTTTCAGGGCCCAGGTAATGTATTACATTTAATGCTTCGCACTGTTAACATTTATTTTTTATATTATATTGCTTCCTTCATATTTGTTTATGTATTTTAAAAATAAGAACAACATGTAGATAAATACATTTGTAACTAATTTATTAGTGATGTGTTAGAAATAAAACACATACATTTTTCTGGAACTCCAACTGGGTCAGACTTTAAAAAAAAATGTTTCTGAGGCAAGGGGGTTCAGATTTTGATGTAATGGGGTAGTTAGTTCTATCTCAACTTTCCTTATTAATCACATCTTCCAAAGTGTGTGGTGAACATTAGTCTTCCTATTCTGTGCTTCTGTTGTGAGGCCAATAACATCTAGCAAAGTTTTGTTAAATTATTACTAATTAAATATAAACTTGTGTTTGGTTTTAGTTTTTCATTGTATGTTTTGTGCCACATTTCTATCACAAACAGTTAAAAAAAATTATTATCATGGTCATATGCAAGATTAGAATTCACTTACATATAAAGTAAGTTATAATATAGTTTGAATATGAATTTATATTTTATTAATCCCTAGAAATCATGCCCTGAAGAAGAAGAAGATGGGAAGGCAATGAAGGAGTTACAGAACATTCTGGTAAGACTTATAAATAATATTTACTTTTTACTGTCAGAATCTGAAAGAAAAGTTAATATGCTGTTTACAAGAAAGTGGATGCAGATGAGAGGTTGCAGCTTTATACTGAGTTTCATTCCACATGGTCCAGTCTCTCTCAGAAGAGCCGATGGGCACCTGCAAGTGTTGCACAAAGCATGAACCCTGTAGCTCCAGCAATTACCCCAGTGGTCTTCAAAACATCTGCATTCAGAAACAGAAGGATGGAGTTAGAAATTGAACCCACAGCTGTGAGGCTGAAAACTTTATGCTGTAATTCTTTCATGTTTTTGTCAAATGTATTCATTTCAATCAATAACATGAACTCATTACAATCACTCAATGTTTCTACCACCACAATTTCTCAAGACAAGTTATCCATATACTCATTAACTCATCCTAATACCTTTAGTTTACATGAATTATAATTAGAAGTCAATATTACTTTTGCGTTTGAATATCTGTTGTTTACTATGCAGCTTTATTGTTGTTTGTTTCTTAGAACAAAATGAAAAAAGCCCGCAGTGAAGAGGACTTGGCCGCCATGGAGGAAAATACTCTAGATGAAAATTCAGAGCTTGCTTTGGCTTTTAAGAAAATTCAGCGTGCCAGGCAAGGTAAGGCATTTTTAACTGCTCACATCTTTTTGCCCCTGAATCGTTCTACACTGGTACCTGGATACAGATTTTTCAGGATCTGAGTCAATGTTGCCATATTGTGTGTGTGTGTGTGCCCCGCATAATACAGGGCGAAATCCAGGATGTGAGCTAGAGAGAGAAAACTCTTGGCATTCTGACAGCATCTGGATAACTTTTAAATGAATAAGGTAACTTTAACATTGCCAAAGGAGGATTGAAGCCAGTCAACAAAACAGTTGATGATGATGGGCTTTAGTATCATAGACTGCCGGAGTTTACAGCTAGTGAACGCAAAAAAGAAAGAAGATCATCATGATCGAAATTGACCCTATTTTCTGCTGCCATTTAAAATATTAAAAAAATTTAAAAAAAACACCATACATTTTCCCCCATAAGAAATAATTTTGAAAACTGTAGGATGATTTTTCCAGGATTGGAATGAGTTGAAATTATAAAATTTTGATTGTAAAAATAATTTCAGGATGTGAGTTATTCCCTATATAAGCTCAGTCATGAAACTGGTTAGATTCACATTCTGAGGCTCCACTGTAATCAAATTATAAAAACAAAGTGTATTAGTACATAATGCTAGTCTTATATCTTTAAATGCCTAAATGCCAATTAGCACTTGACATGTGGTCAGTATCTCACCAGCTTCCTTGTTTTCACAGAACCATTTTTATTTTTCAAGTTCTTACTTTACAGTGAAATTTGCATACATAAATCCATCTGGCAGATATAGATGCTAGCCACTGAACTAGATGTATCACAGCTCTAGTCTTTAACTGGATACATAGTTTTCTTGTCAGGAAAACCATTGATAAAATTGAAACCAAACAATGTCATGCACAGATATAAGGCAATAAATGAATTGAGGTAACCTTTCATAAAAACCTGGCCCACACAACCTGTGCTTCTGGATATATATACTTATTACATCTAAACAATGTAGATGTACAGAGAGAAAACAATTAATAAAACACTGTAGACATTCAGAGAGAGAGAGAGAGAAAGAGAGAGAGAGAGAGAGAGAGAGAGAGAGAGAGAGAGAGAGAGAGAGAGAGAGAGAGAGAGAGAGAGAAAACAGTTCATCAAACACTTAGACATTCAGAGAGAGAGAGAGAGAGAAAACAGTTAATCAAACACTGTAGACATTCAGAGAGAGAGAGAAAACAGTTAATCAAACAATGTAGACATACAGAGAGAGAGAGAGAGAGAAAACAGTTAATAAAATACTGTAGACATTCAGAGAGAGAGAGAGAAATAGTTAATCAAACAATGTAGACATACAGAGAAAAAAAAAATAATCAAACATTGTGATGTACTCCTGTAATATACTGATATGTACTTTTCCACTGATAAGTTTAATGTGCTTTTAGTTACTATCTAAGGCTATGCAGGGATAAAGTAACATGCCGGTAAGTGCATGATCTTTTAGCACAGAGGTTAAGGTTCAGTTCTTATTGGCTGGGAAAATTAATTTCTGACCTAACACAGCATTGTTACTGATACAGGCTAATAAAATAAATACTGGCAGTTTTTTGGAATGAATTACGCTGGGGATGCTTATGGCCAAAAGTTGCCAATTACTGCCTGTATTTACCACTTTTGCAGTGTAGTCTGGGGGTCTTTCAGCCTGAGGGTTTAAAGCCGCATGGCTAGTGCAATTACCACAGACAGTGCAGGTTATAATTTTATTTTGGCTCCCAACAGACAAAATCCATGAATATTTGAACCAGGATCTCTTATGTCAGAGCCCAGTGCTCTTAACCATTTATTCAGCCACTCCTGATGTACCTATTACTTCACATATATTACTATGGCCTTGTATAAGTGACAGCCTGTCACATAAGATCTACCACAATTTACAATGTGGAATAACTTTTACATTTTTTATCATTCCAATTCACAGACAAAAATGACAAGCCTAGACCTGCACCAAGAAATAAATTGTCCAGCATCACAGATGAGCAGGAGCAGTAATATGATGACTGCCGCTGGAGTAAAAACATATGTCCCATTACTGGAGCAGTTTTACATTGTGCAGAAGTCATTTCAGTTTTGAATCCTTGTTTCAATAAAATGCTGTTATAGCTTTGAGATCAGACAAAAATTGTATAGTTGCATGAAAGTACTACTTCATTCTACCTATATGAAGTAGGAATTCACATGTGTGTCTTTTGCATTTTTGTAAAATGACAAACAATAGTCCTGAAAATGCATTTGGATGAAAATCACCACAAAAATGCACATAGGTGACTTGGTATAGGGTTAAAGATGTTCTGCTGTTGGCACAGTAATGAAAACTTAGTCCTTTTACTGAAACTTATTTTGGAAACTGATGTCTGTTTCTGCAGTAGTAATGTAAACTGATGTCTTCTTACTGTGTTTACTATGGCGGTAGTGAAAACACATGTCCTATGACTGGTTTAATAGTGAAAACTGATGTCCTATCACTGAAGCTGTAGCAAACTTTCTATTCCTAGAGCAGAAGAGCAAACTTGTATGTGTAAAATCAACTCACAGCAATGTAGTAGTTTTGTACTGCTTATTATATTCAATATGAGATCAAACACACACATACCCACAAACACCACACGTTTATTGACTCACATGTGTACACATTTTGCTTTTTTTTTAATGCTAACTCCAAACATTATCTTATATAGAAACATATAATTGTCTTGCTTTAGTTTATTTGACTGTAAATTATCTATACCTTCAAAATACCCTTTTTTATGATGTGAGCATTTACATTACATGGGTGTTGGTGTCCATAAATAAAAAAAAAAAAAATTAACAGTTTACTGCCCTACCCTGTCTAGACTTCAGATTACCTTGTAACTGTCAGGGACACTAATAAAACCTTAAGGTTTGAACAGTGTTTTATGGATTTGTATCTGGGATATTCTCAATGAAGCACTGCACTTTGGGTCACTGGGTGTTAATTGCTGGGTGTATGGTCCTAGTGGGGTAAATAATAAATATGTTTCATAATCATCCTTGTTAACAGCTTATATGATATTTTACTTTTGAATGTTTTAAATAATAATTTGACATGTTTTTTTGAATTACAGTGTTAACTAATGACAAATCAGTTCATTTGTATTGCTTAACAACAGATTAAATTTAATATTGTAGGCATTTGAACAAAGAAGATACAAACAATAGATTGCACAATTTATTGCCTGGCATATTTCCATACTACTTAAACCCTTTCGCGGCTATGGACGAGATAACTCGTCTGCTCGGTAGACTGCTAAGGACGAGCTAACTCGTCTTCGACTTTTCTTACAGATTGCTAAGAGCAATGCTAATTCTGAAATCGCAATATACATTACCTAAATCTGATCAAATTGACACATTTACATACAGTGAAAACATATTTTACGTTCGTTTAGGTGTATTTAGATGCATTTCACCTTATCCTGTTGCTTTGTTACCATAGAAGCATGGTCGGTGAATGGTAATTTTTTTGCCCTGAAATATATTTCTGGTTTTATGTTAGTCTACTGTTTTTAAAAAAAAATACAAAATAACAAGAAAATTGGTAATTAAAGTTAATGAAGAATTATTGGAGTTTCTTTCAATGATTAATAGTAAGGATCACTTTAAAACGTGTGTTATATGAGCTGGGTTATCTTCGCGACACGCCGGCGGACACGTGAGCAAGACTGACCATATGACCCAGCTATCTTCATCCACTGGATTTGAAATGGATCCCCAATAATCAAAATGAAGATATGGTCATGTACTGACATGATGATTAATATTATCGTTAACGTTTCTAATATACAACTGAAATAAATGTGTCTGTCTATCAAAGTGTACAATACTGGTCCTGTTTTCAGTTCTACTCTTCATATGAGTTTCTAGTGTAGTTGGTATCACGTCTGCGTTTAAAAAAAAATTATTTTAAGTTTTAAGCTCTTAGCACTTTTGGCAACAGATCACCGAAGTAATAATTAATTAAACATCCTGTCACTTGCGTTCAGGTGGATTTGGACACATTAAACGTTATCTTGTTCCTTTGTGAAGGATGGTTGGTGTACTGTGCATTTGTGGGGGGAAAACACTCCTGTTGCCAAATTTCACTTAATGTTAGTAAGAGAAATTCTACAGAAATATTGCAAAGAAAAAATGTAGGAGGAAAAAAAAAACTGAAGATCTGCCACTACAAAGGCATTTCCCTTCAATAATAGAGTCCGAAACATCACAGCAGAAATTCCCAACAAGAAAGTGTGTGGTATGCGCAAAAAGCAAAAAAAGACGACGGGAAACCAGATACATGTGTGCAAGGACTGTGATTTGGCATTGTGCGTCTCACCTTGTTTTGAAATAAGTAAAGTAAAGATCCCTTTACACGCCCTTAGGCGCATCGGGCATATGGGAAGAGCACCCATATTTTTCAGACCAATCGGCACTCTGTGGGTAATGTGGTCAGCATTACGCCAGCCGTCTTTGCTTTCCCAGGACAGCCCATCCTGGTACCCATTTAAGGCTGGGTCGACCTGCGACGTCCCATACCACGATAAAAATCCACGCAGCCCACGCAGGTTTCGATCGCGGTACGTTGGATTACGAGTCAGACTCGCAACGCCTTAGCCACGGACGCCGCCTGTTTTGAAATATGTCACACAAAAAGATATTATTTATAATAATAAAAACCATGTATTTGCTTACTAAAGTGTTTTGTGTTTGCTTTGTAAGTTTGTAGTGTTTTCTTTTTGTTAATGAGTTCTCATGGCGTAGCCATAGCGCGTTTGACTTGTCAGCGCAAAGGTCAACCATATGCCTTTGAAGATTTTTTATTTTAGGTCTACAATTTTTACCCCGCGCCGCAAGCGCGTCTTCTATTGGAGTGAAAAAAGGTATTCAGCACAGGAGGAAAGATTAGCACTCGCCTGGCTTAGCACAGTGGTTACGTTGGCTGGCGAAGGGCGCAGCAGCGAAAGGGTTAACAGCTGCCTACTACAGTAATTGTAGTATGCACCTGACAAAATACAGCGAAACATTGCTTTGAATGCTGGCATTGAAATGACATCAATATATATATATATATATATTGTGAATAACATGGTTTATAGCATTAGTATTTTTAATTAAACTGCTCTTTATGTTTTTTTATATAAATTTATTAACATTTGTTGATATTTGTGAATTTATGCTCAGACATTTTTTAGATCTGTGGCATATGCACATTTTTGTGCATGATTGAAACAAGTCAAATTAGTTTGCTCTTTTATATTTCAATAAATACATTTTTTACATCAGTATCACTATCAGAGTTGAAATTTTGGTGCTTTGTTATGAAAATGTGTGTGTAACATGACTATAGCATTGACCGCTGTAAACATAGTTTAGTCTTTATGGAGGAAGAGGAGAAAAGAAGTGTGTCTAGGATAATAAGTGGATCACAGCTGAACCATAAAAAAAGCAAAGGGAAGAAAAGGGTTCTTCTGTGCAGAGGCCATGAAATGAGTTAGACGGCAACAACATATAACTTCATAGGCAGCACCTAGCCAGACCATGTGCATGAAGTACAAGTTACATCTTGAATCAAGCAAATAAATATAACCATCACATTCAACACCTGAACACAGAACTAACATGCTTCACAGATAACAATTCATTAACAGTCAACATTGTGTTCACACAGACCATGTACTAAGTACTTCAGTTACCAATGAAAAAGTTTTTGCATGACAGCCCAGTGTTCTTAGCCTTTCGGCCCTTTTAAAATGTAGCATTTAAGTTCGTTTAAGTATGACCCCCCTCCATAAAATAGGTGGATGTACTTTGAAAAATGCATTAAAGCTGTGAAATAAAGTGGAGATGATCGACTTCATTGCAACTGATTTCATATGCCTGGATAATGCTCGGCTGAAGTACAAGTTGCCTACTGGCAGATACACACATTCATCAGATAGTCCTGCTGCCATTATGCACACATGTATGTCAGCTATTGTTTCAAAACACACACATACACACTGCAAATTTGACACTGGGATTTGCTTTGGGTAACGGATGTAGAGGCGGAAAGTTACAAGTATTTTTGAGGAATGTGACAGGTCAGTGGGTTGCAATCAATTGTACAAAACGTCTATAATTTAAAATCTCTACAGTAGTTTAACTACTAGCTGTGTACACAGGGCCGTGCCATGCTATGATACAGAGATGCAGCCGCATCAGGCGGCACTGAAAGGGTGGCATAAACAGTTAAATTAAAATACAGTTTGAACTGTTGATCTGATAGTGCGAAACTATTAAGGGCGGCATTTGGAAGACTTGCATCACACTGAGAAAATCTACTGTGTGAAACTGTACAGCAGATACTCCCCCCTTTACATGGATGTATGTAGGGTTTTTTTTATAGCGTTGCGGGGTGGTTGTTTTCTCTTCGGTCACAGCATGTGTGCTCACTGCGAAGAAGGAAAGTAATGCCAAACTACCTCCTTCGAGAGGCCCAAAAAAAAGTCATATATTTCTACTATTTATATTATTTCAGATATATCATGAAATGACTAAAATACAAACGAGGCCCTTCTCCTGCCGAGAAGAAAAAAAACAACAACCAATGCAGTCAGTGGGCATGTTATGAAAAGAACTGGACTTGAGAATTTGGTTACAACTGGCAAGATGGATGGCGTAGCCATATGGATAGGGCGAGAAGATAATATTGACCTGATACATGGTTCTTGTGATGGTGTAAAATGGCAAAACATGACCGTCTAAGCTTGGGGGCACGGCTCGTGCTCATGATGATGAGGGTGGTGATTAGCAACGCACTGCATCATCTCGGGTAGTTTTAACACCCGCTTCCGTCTGTAATTTACACATGGAGTTTATCGATCCGTCTCTTTGAAAATGAATGCTTGTTTATAATGGACCCTAGTTGATCAGGTACAAGCGGATTTGGTGACATTCATAGCGTGGGAATTAGTGTTGACATTTTCCGTTAATTCGTTTCCTGAATAATAATATTTTTCTTTCTTAAAAAAAAAAATCACTGCTAGTTGCTAAAAGATTCCACAATTCCATCAAGATAAATACGCCTAGTAGCGCAATGTTTTTTTTTCCGCAGAAATCCACAGGGTCGTGAAGCAAATATTTTCAGAGCAACTATAATTTGTTTTTGAAAGAGCCAGTTGAAACTTAACTTCGGATATATCGGTCCGCTAGTGACGTCAAAAAACGATCATTTACCTTTTTTTAAATATACAGTGCATCCCTGAGATCTTTGGGGGGGGGGGGGGGGGGGGTGGGGGGGCTCAAGACATGGGTCTTTTTATCAGAAATTCATCTTATCCAGACAAGAGTTTTGGCAAGAAAAAATTGCTAGGGATAAACAAATTGTTCTTCACAACATAAATTCCCCCACATCTTGTTGGTAAACAACGTCACAGAATCATCAGAACTAAAACTGATAGACACACAAGTCTACAAGGAAGATAGTCTAACGTACTGTTGATTGAAGTATCTCTGTGATAAACAACGTCACAGAATCATCAGAACTAAAACTGATAGACACACAAGTCTACCAGGAAGATAGTCTAACGTACTGTTGATTGAAGTATCTCTGTGATAAACAACATCTCAAAGTCATCAGAACTAAAACTGATAGACACACAAGTCTACCAGGAAGATAGTCTAACGTACTGTTGATTGAAGTATCTCTGTGATAAACAACATCACAAAATCATCAGAAGTCTGATCATACAACTACCAAATAGTCTGAGATCTCTGTAGACATCACAAAGTCAGAACTAAAACTGGACAAGTCTATAGATAGTCTAACGTACTGTTGATTGAAGTATCTATGTGATAAACAACGTCACAGAGTCATCAGAACTAAAACTGATAGACATACAGTCTACCAGAAGATAGTCTAAAAACTGTAAACAACGTCACATAATCATCAGAACTAAAACTGATAGACACACAAGTCTACCAGGAAGATAGTCTAACGTACTGTTGATTGAAGTATCTCTGTGATAAACAACATCACAAAGGTCATCAGAACCAATATTGGTGGACACGGAAAGTCCCCTAGGAGGAAAGTCTAATGTACCGTGGGGCCGCAATGCTCACCGTGTGGAGATAACCAGATTCCCAAATCTGCGGACGTATCGTATTGTATCGTATACAATCAAAATTTTTTTTCCAAGGTTAGTCCTTTTCTAGCCGCCTGAAGGCCTGCTTTTTCAGGGACGGTTCCTTTGCTATCTTATTTTAGTTCTGTTCCTTCGTGGTGTGCAATTACACCTGCGTTTGTTTCCTTTGTTGCCTAAGTTCGATGCAGGTTTTAGAGGTCCTGGTTCCTGGATTTAGCTGGTTGTCCTGTCCCCTGGCCATTGCACTGATCATCTGTGCGAGCACCGAGTCAGCCATCAGTCATACCGCCCCCCCCCCCCCCCCCAAGCAAACAGTCCTGCCAATGAGCGTCCCACACATGGCTTCCATCAGGATGACCTGTCACAATCTTGATTTTTTTTAAACAAGTAGAGTAGGTAATACAGCCTTGCAAAGGTCGTAGGTCATATTCGTCCCAGGTCATGCAGGCGTTGTTAGTAATGAAAGAGCTGATAGACTGGCAGGTGCTGCATTAATTGAAGATGGCCGGCCCATGGATCACGCGGACATTGTCATTGCCCTTAGAGAGCTAGGACGTTCTGGGGATTTTGGAAGCAACGTGTCCACGTCACTGCTAAGAATACGCGAACTAGGAGTAAAGATCGGCACAGCCAAGCATGAGAAGCACACCGGACGCACACGAAGTCTTGTTAATCAACATAGGACTGGTACTATTAACCGCACGACGATGATGAATATGTTGAGAGGGGAATCTGAGCGCTTTGGAAGTGTCCGGAGTGCTGTGAAGATAATCTAACTTGTAACTCATAACTCAAGAGGGAGAGGGGAAGATAGCTTACTAGATTGAGAAAGAGATCCCCGGTGCTTGAGCTTCTGATGGGATGAGGTTCTATGAAATGCCTGCCCCTCGTGAGTTTTGGTCCTGGGTTGATAGCCCGTGTTGAGGTTGGTCTCGTTCCCTTATATAAAATTAGACTGAGTTGCATTTTTAGACACATGTGGTGTGGGTGCAGGGAAGATAACAACGTTATGATAGAAGACAGCAATCCACGAGTGCTAGTCCCCTTTTGTGCTATGTCCTTAGCTGGTTTGCCTCGGAGCGTCAAGTGGCCTTTGGTGTGTTCGTCGTTTTTATCTTTCTGAAAATATACTAAGTTAAAATTATTTTATTTAGCTTGGTTTAATCTTTGTTAGTCGCCTGTGGAAGAGAAGTATTGGAAATAGCACAGACAAAATTGCTGGAATGCTTTTAGAGGGCATGCAGTGAGGTCGGGAGAGGGAGATAGCTGGCTCTGTTAAGCGTAGCTTGTACTCGCTGGATTTGGTCAGGTCACATCGGGTTGTGTAGGCGCCGAGAAGTGGCTCTCAGCTTTCCCTATTCCGGAAATGAACTGCTTTGACCGACTGACTGACTTTCTACCCCACTAGGACATCACACAAGCGATAAACACCCGATAACACAAAGTGCCACCATGTGGATGAATATCGCCGTGGAGAGGTCCCAGAAACCGTGTTCAGACAATTGGCCATACTTATGGACTGCCTATATTGCGGCCCCTGGCAAAAGCCAGGGTGGGGCTTTAAATAATAAAAAATTTCATCCTGAAAAGGACGAAACTGTATTAGTGATTAGTACCTGTAATGAACTGCTTTACAAGTCACTGGACCTTGTCATCGCAGCTTACGCTGAGGCAGTTTTGATTGGTTGTTTCGAGGCTCTGAAGTGCAGAATTAGCTCTTGCCTTTTTATTTCATGATGTTTACATGTTAGTAGGAAGTGCTCTATGGAGTTCTCATACAGGCGTGCGGAATCGGTCTGGCCAGCACCCTAGTTACATCTTCCACAGTTTTTGAATGACTGGTATTTGGGTCGGCTTTGTTACTTGATTCTTGAAACTGGGATTGTTGAGCAGTTTGTAGGCAGCTCTGCCTTTATCGCTGGTCGACCACTGCTGGAACCATTCTCTGCACATTTTGCCTCTGATTACTGCTTTAAGTTCAGTTGTACCCAGTCCTGCGAATACTGTGTTAGGATTGCAGGTGCCCCTTTTCGCCGCTCTGTCTGCTGCTTCATTGTCTTCAATGCCTATGTGTGCTGGGATCCAACGAATGGTAATCTGGCATCCCAGGCTTCTGAGTCTAGTGAAAATGGTCATACTTTCTTCTTTGATGTCTTGTCGGCTCACTTTCGAGAAGTCTTTCAGTGCTTGTAAAGCTGACAGCGAGTCGGTAAAGATGAGGACTTTTATGGGGGGGGGGGGGGGGGGGGGTGGGGGGGGGGGGGGGGGGGTTTTGGGGGGGGGGGGGGGGGGGGGGGGGATGGGGGGGGGGGGTCTTCAGTCGCGTCTAGGAAAATGGGGGGAGAATCTTTCAGTGCTTGGGGGGGGGGGGGGGGGGGGGGGGGGGGGGGGGGGGGGGGGACGTTTCGCAGGCTAGCTCCAGCGTTTTAGAATCCCTACCAGCTCTGCCGAGCGGACTGCCATATCGTCAGTGAGTTTGAATTCGTGCGTTGATTTCCAGGCCGGTATGTTCACTCCTGCCCCGACTTCTCCCGTAGTGGTTTTAGAGCCGTCTGTGTAGATTATCATGGTATCTACCTCAGCGTTACGGATGTTCTTGTCGACACTCGACCTTGCTTTGAGTATGTTCTGGTTTATGTCTATCACATGGGCCAGGCTTTCGTCTGAGTGCGGTTATTTTAAATCTGCAGACGGTGAAACGCTAGTTTTTTTTAAAAGGCGCCACCAGTGATGAACCAGGACACTCAGTATATGAAAATGCGACCAAGCAGACGTGTGAAGGGCGTGGCGATTCCTTGCGGAAATTAGTACAGCAACATCATGACTTCGGCTCTACGTTTATAGAAGCCTCCTTAAAAGGCGGAAAATATTTATGCTAAGCCGCTGGCAGTACTTGAGGGACGGCAGAAATACACGCAGATGTTTTAAGCGGTCCTGCCGGAGGCACACGGAATGTAGCTAGGGAGAATAGCTTAATGCTGCCAAAAAGGCGCAGATATCGCAGCTCCGCTGTAAAAATGCAAAAAAAAGTAGTTGAGCCCAGAAATCAAGACATATAGGACAAACCAGGAAGAAGAAAAAGAAGTTTTATCTCCAGAGAAAGGGGTAAGGAACGTGAAAGTAGATTGTAATACACGAGAAACTAAGAATACTTGGTTAGGCAGATGATATTGATATCGCTGGAGAAAATGAACTAGAGACAGTAAAAGCTGACTCTCCATAAAAGGAAGCAGCTAAAACTATAAAACTATTTTTTAATCAAGATAAGACAGAATGCATGGTAACAACAAGACGGATAGAATAATAACTCCAGCCACAAATAATCGAAAATATAAAATTGAACCGAGCTGAAACATATAAGTACTTGCGTGCAAACTTAAACTTCTCTAACATACGAAGAGAAGAGATATAATCTAGATTACAATCTGTAAATAAAGTATACCATGCCCTACAACATCTGCTTAAGTCAAAGTCTCTGTCTGGTAACATCAAGATCAAAATATATAAATGGCTGGTAAGGCCGTCTATTTTATGTGGCTCTAAACCTCGGAGCACAGCTAAAAGAGATGAAGCCCCGTTGCATATTTTTAAAGAGAGTCACGAGGAAAATTTAGATCCATCAAAGATACAAAGAGCGCGGAATGGAGACAGTGAGAAGCGACAAAGAAATTCAGAATCTCTTCAAATCCTCATTGATCACTGTGATCACCAGGGCTAACAGACTTAATTGGCTGGGGGCACACTGAACGAACTTCAGATGACACAGAGTAACAACTGTACAAAAGGGAGGAATGGTCGTAGACCACGAGGCAGAACAAGAAAACTGTAGGGAGATAATATGCAAACAAACCTGCGAACACAGAGTCACCAACTTGACAGAGAGGGCTAATCATAGAGACGAATGTCCGCAGGTGATATCTGCAGTGACCCCAAAGGGTTTGAAATGCTAAAGAAGTAGTACTGGAAGCTACTTAAGAAATGAAGAGAGCCCTAAGAACTTTAATAACTTAATTCACAGGGGGCTACGTGGTCTCGAGGCATGGCGCCCGCCTCGAGTGCTGGAGTCCAGTGTTCCTGGCCAGGTGAAAGCTGGGATTTTGTTAACGTGGATATCTAGCAATTTCCTCTGGTCTCTGAGTAGTGAGATCGGACGCGCGTGTGCATTGTTGAGCATGTAAAAAAATCCCTTGGCAATTGGAAATCGAAAAGAGTAGCCTAACGGCGCTACCCTGGCAAAATTTTGAGTTGAAAATTTACCCAAAGTATTTCAGGATCCTCGCCGGTGCTACGGAGCTCGTGCACTGCGCTGAGAATTCTTCGTACTCAGACTTGAGTTAGAAGCAGAACGAAGCACTTACGGGTTAGTACCCGTGTGCCATGATATTGATCCGTTGTTCAAACCTCAACTTATTCATGAAGATTTAATGATCGTAGAATTTTCATTAATGAATTGATTATCTTAGGCAACAATGAAAAGGATCGTTTTCGTGAGACGATTGTTAAAACATTGACAATATTGAACATGTTTTTGATCCAAAACAAAGCTATGAACTCCATGAACCTCAGTCTTTATAAAAGACGATTATTTAAGATAAAAACAACATCTCCCGCGTACAATAGAGCACAATATCTTACATTTCATTCAAATTTAAAGCATGAAAAGGATGACTGTTCTAATGAAAATAACCAAGTAAATCGCTTAAATTAAATGCTCTGTATTCTGCTCTTTTTCCAGAGTGATGTTTTAAATGAGGGAAGGAGGTGGCGTAACAATAAACAGTACAACGCCAAGCCTCGTGAACTTTGTTTACTGAAACCTTTGTTATACCGTGCCAGCATGAAACAGCTGACACAACGCCATGAACATTTGGTCGTCCAACATAAAAGGTAAGTAATCAATTTTAAGCGTTAATGGAATTCTGCTTTTCGTTGAAGTTAACAACTGCTATTATGTTTCAGTTAATTCAATTGTTGGGTCTACATAAATGTCACACTATGTTTCTGGGAGTTTGTTCCCGAAGTTTTCCTTTGACAATACAATATTTACTGTCATCGTGAAATTTTCCCCGTGTGGGTACCAGAGCCCTATTTGTGTGTGTGTGTGTGTGTGTGTGTGTGTGAGAGATATATAAACAGACAGACAGACAGACAGACAGACAGACAGACAGACAGACAGACAGACAGACAGACAGACAGACAGACAGACAGACAGACAGACAGACAGACAGACAGACAGACAGACAGACAGACAGACAGACAGACAGACAGACAGACAGACAGACAGACAGACAGACAGATAGACAGACAGACAGACAGACAGACAGATAGACAGATAGACAGATAGACAGATAGACAGATAGATAGATAGACAGATAGACAGATAGATAGATAGATAGATAGATAGATAGATAGATAGATAGATAGATAGATAGATAGATAGATAGATAGATAGATAGATAGATAGATAGATAGATAGATAGATAGATAGATAGATAGATAGATAGATAGATAGATAGATAGATAGATAGATAGATAGATAGATAGATAGATAGATAGATAGATAGATAGAAAGATAGATAGATAGAGAGAGAGAGAGAGAGAGAGAGAGAGAGAGAGAGAGAGAGAGAGAGAGAGAGAGAGAAAGAGAATAGACTTACTGCGTCCCAAAGAAGTATGTCGCAAGAGTCGACTTATTAGAGATTTCTTTCGAAGTCGGCATTCATCTACCTGAGAACCAAGGAACCAACCAGCGTATAATAAAGATCGATCTGTAAAACGGATGCGTTGGCAAAACTTAAGTTCTGGAACAAGACTAAAATCCAGAAGTGGACGAACAGCCACAACTTTCTACCGGATTTTACAGCCGATGAACACGAAGAAGTGAAAATTAAATTAGGACACAACCATTTTGAAGTATTATTCTTTTTCTTATGTATTCAGTTTAGTTCACTTAATAAAACAAAAAATGTGGGGGGATGGGGGGGGGGGGGGGGGGGGGGGGTAAGAATTAGAGAATTAACTGAAAGAATAAGGAGGTCATAGGTTGCTTCCCTCAATGGCAAGGGATATAACGACGACTTGGAGCGAGGTAGTCTATGCTCCATTGAAGGCTAACAGGCAGAAAAGGAAGTTATCCGGAACATGTTAACAATGATCATATCCCATTTCTTTCACAGTAAAGCCACCTGCAAGCAACTGGCAACTTTTTTTGACTGGCACCTTTCCATCTTTCGTGACAATGGTGTTATACTGCGCTAGGATGAGGCATGGTGGGAATCATAGCTCAGGGCGATGGAAGGTGTGACTAGCAAGACCCGCCCGTGTTAAGAACAGTCTTCCACAGTTAGAGCATGGGATGTCATGATCACTGTTGTCAACATTTGTGTTTAGTCTGTTTCTTCTCAGACGCTCAGCTCTCATCATTTCTGCAATCATTTCTTTCTTTACTCTCATTCCCTTCCTGATGTACCCCCTCCACACAACACGGTCCATGGCATTTCGTTCCCACGAGCCCACATCAGTACCTGTGTCATTCGTGTACCGCTTGCACACGTCTTTATATTGTAGTAGAGGTTGGCCTCGACATCTACTTTTTTTAAATTCACTGTAAAGGATGTCCTTAGGGACTCTGCCATCCTTGATTCTCCAGGTGTAACCCAGCAACCTGAGCCTTTGTAGACTGTGCATTGAGAAGACTATTGTAATACCTGCTCTTTCCACAACCTCAGTGTTTGTGATCTTGTCCTGCAAATTAATGCCAAGTATTCTTCTCAGGCAACGCACGTGAAAGCTATTAAGCCGTCTCTCTTGGTTCGAATAAGTTGACCAAGTTTCACTGCCATAAATCAGAGTGCTTAGAACACAAGCCTGATAGACAAGAGCTTTTGTTTTAATCGTGGGCTTTCTGTTCTCACAAACTCTTTTCGTCAATCTGCTCATTGTCGTTGCTGCCTTACCTATCATGATGTTGATTTCTGGGTCCAGCTATAGTTGGTTGGTTATTCACTATGGAACCCAGATAGGCAAAATGGTAATCTGTCTCCAGCTCTAACAACTAGCAACTTATGGGCCAGTTATTGACTAGCTTCAGTAGATATTTTGATAATCGTATTTGCGGTCGGCAACAAACTTTAGTTACAACGATTACATTTTGACTTCTGACTCTGATTAATTCATTTTTAGACACTGGACTGCAGATTACTTTGAAACTGTTTGTGCGGCCTCAATATAACGGTGCTACATGGCTTCATGGTTAAACGGGATTTCCAGGACTTGTACGTGTCTCATTATGATCTTTGAGAATCTTACAGACTAAACTTTAGAAACAAAAACTAAATTTTCTTCTGCGTTCGCCATTTAAATACACGTGTGTGTGTGGACTGTGACATCTGCAGCTTTCAGTCCAACACATCAGATTTAAGCGAATCTCTAACTAGTTGCCTTTTGCGACATGCTATTAACATTAAATCACTGCAGGTAATGAGCTTTTCCAGCTCCACGGTCCAACACAATTGTTTTTTTTAATCGATATTCCTGAATATGTTAATTAAATTGTACAACGCAATAACGCAGTGTATCAAAAACAAGTTTAAGGGCCAACGTTATTCAAGAAACGACACATTTTATTTGGAGCTTATACAAAAACATATCGCATTCAAAAATCTTTAAAACGGATGCCAGACACAAGTCTGCAATTAGTTTCTTGACATCACCTTGTGTAAACACCAGATTTTTTTTTTTAAAATCGATAACCAAATAAATAACACAGAAATAAAACAAATTAGCGAATTTAAATATCTAGGGTCATTTTTCATCTCAGATAGATCAGTGAGTGGGGGAAGAGAAGAAGAAGATAACCACGATTCGTTAAAAAGAAAGATAACTTTGTAAGACATTTTAATTGACGTTCGCATTTATACCGGCTCCCGTCGATCCACACTGCGCTTTATTTTAGGGTAACGGAATTCTCCAGCGCTAAATGCAAAACATGTCAATAAGTCATCAAGACATCATTGGTCAATTTCCGAATGGTATTTCCAAATTTAAAAAAGCATTTACTGGCGAATCACGAAACTTTACCTATGCGCGCCCTCGCGCGCGCGCGCGCGCACACACACACACACACAATCTGTAAAAGATGCAACAGGGCATATATTAGGATACTGGGTGAAAACTATAAGATCGGTTTCGGGAACATCTTTCAAGATATTAAAAAGAAGGAGCTCAAGTCAGCCTCTCTCTCTTTCAACAGTTCTGACCCCAGCGGAGGTGACAATATCTCTATCGCTGCCATAAAATCTTGCTCTGGTGATCAAACCACAAGTTTCTAAATTATTACTTTATTTTATTCCCCGTGTGGGTTCTGGAGCCTATTCTATGGGAAACATTATATTACCACTGCTTCTCTAACAAGCATGCCATACAAGGCGACTAATAAGGGGAGTTTCCTACAAAGTCGGAGTGTTCCTGCCTGAAAGGCGAGGAACCAACAGTCTGCATACAAATAAGCCAGATCATTAAAACGAATTGCATGCAAACCTTATGTTCTAAAACAAGACCAAAGTTCAGAAATGGACGAACAACCAGAACTTTCCACCGGAGTTTACAGACGGTAAATGCGAAGAAGAATTTATTCTTTTCTCTTATATCAGCTTATTTTATCTGTTTTCGTTACTATTTATGAATCATCAGTATTTTTTAAATTCCTTTCATTGATTATCACCATCGACGTTATTGTTGTATTATATCCTCTAGCACTACTCATATTCAGTTACAACTACTATCATGAGGACTATTATTATTTTCACTCATTCATTTCTTTTAATCGTTTCACACAGGTTCCTCTTTTTAAATTTTTTAATCCTCCTGTGAGGGAACAGTTGGCCAGGATAGTCTGCCCTTAGATGTGGTTGTTGCGGTTTATGTCAAGAAATACTCTTGTTGAAATGAGTTCCAGTGTTGTGTGTGTACGTTTTCCCCCTGATCCCTCTTATTAACCTTCTTTAGCACAGTTCAGTGAATTAAATGCTTGAAACGTGAGCTTTTGTAAGGGACTTATAGCCCCCCCCCCCCCCCCCCGTAAAAATTGGTTTGGGGTGAGGAGAGGGCAGGGAAAAAAAAAGAGGGAACGGGGGTGAAAGTTCTGCTCAGGAGGCTTAAATTCAATAGTATACACATTCTCATTTCATAATGAGCCCGCTGTGAGTCTAGAATCGAGATATACTGGATTGTGAGCTTAAGAAGCTCGTTGTCGTCAAAGAATCGATTATTTATCGTGTGAACAACCTCTTGTTAGAAACAATGGACAACTGGGTAAGTTAATAAATTCAATTCACAATAACCGGCTCGAGGAGAGTGTTTCAGAACTATATTAATTCTTGCCTATAGTGAGGTGGGCATTGAAAAATTCACCTCGGCATTTAAAGCGAAATGTTCAGCTTGTGCTGTTGAAAAACAGGTTAACTACAGTCAAGAGGATACCAGTAAATGTAAGTAAAGTAAAGGACCCCATTGGGGAATCGGGTATATGAGTAGACTCGTATTTTTTATGAACTTTAGTGAACTCGGTAGTCTGGTCAACATTAAAGCGACTGCCTTTACTTCCCAGGACATGACCTGGTACCTGTTTGGAGCTGATTCAACCTGGGAGGGAAGGTCAGTTTACAAAAATAAATCCATTTCAATACGGATTATTTCTCAAGACCTTCGAGCCGGGGGTGAACATCTAACTTCACAGCGGCAACACGCCAACAAGAAATAAATTAACACACTTGAACTCTGAACTTCTACCGCTGTGGCTATGGATTCATTTTCATGGTAAGTATGGACGCCTTTATAGACACTGTGTGGTGAGTAAGGGTGCCTTTATAGACACTGTGTGGTGAGTACGGATGCCTTTATAGACACTGTGTGGTGAGTACGGATGCCTTTATAGACATTGTGGGGTAAGTACGTATGCCTTTATAGACACTGTGTTGTGAGTACGGATGCTTTTATAAACACTGTGTGGTGAGTACGAGTGCCTTTATAGCTACTGTGTGGTTGAGTACCGGCGCCTTTATGGACACGGTGTGGTGAGTACCGGTGCCTTTATAGCCACTGTGTGGTGAGTACCGGTGCCTTTATATACACTGTGTGGTGAGTAAAGGTGCCTTTATAAACACTGTGTGGTGAGTACCGGTGCCTTTATAGCCACTGGGTGGTGAGTACGAGTGCCTTTGTAGCCACTGTGCGGTGAGTACGAGTGCCTTTATTGACACTGTGTGGTGAGTACCGGTGCCTTTATAGACACTGTGTGGTGAGTACCGGTGCCTTTATAGACACTGTGCGGTGAGTACGAGTGCCTTTTTGACACTGTGTGGTAAGTACCGGTGCCTTTATAGACACTGTGCGGCGAGTACGAGTGCCTTTATAGACACTGTGTGGTAAGTACCGGTGCCTTTATAGACACTGTGCGGTGAGTACGAGTGCCTTTATAGACACTGTGTGGTGAGTACCGGTGCCTTTATAGACACTGTGCAGTAAGTACGGATGCCTTTATAGATACTGTGCAGTAAGTACGGATGCCTTTATAGATACTGTGCAGTAAGTACGTATGCCTTTATAGACACTGTGTGGTGAGTACGGGTGCCTTTATAGACACTGTGCGGTGAGTACGAGTGCCTTTATAGACACTGTGTGGTAAGTACGGGTGCCTCTATAGCCACTGTGCGGTGAGTACGGGTGCCTCTTTAGACACTGGGCGGTGAGTACGAGTGCCTTTAAGACACTGTATGATGAGTACGGGTGCCTTTATAGACACGGTGTGGTGAGTATGGGTGCTTCTTTGGACACAGTGTGGTGAGTACCGGTGCCTTTATAGACACGGTGTAGTGAGTACAGGCACTTCATTTTTTTTTATTATATGCCAGGGATGTTAACGGCATGGGAAGGTGTCTTTACTAATAGTGATAACTTGACTATTTGTAAATGCTCACATTTGCCGTAAAGTGTAGGAAAAGTTTTAGATCGTCTGCCAGATGTGTCGCCGGGACAGCGCGTTTTTTGTTGTTGTTGTTGTTGGCGGGGCGGCTCTTGAGAGAATCACGCGTTCGCTAGCGCAGTTGGGTAAACCGGACTGCGCGGCGGCCGGGTGACGAACTCCTTGTGGTCCGGGTTCTCAGCCGGGGGTGGGCAGAAAAGCCACATTTCTCCAAGATTTAAGGCGATTATCAGAAAATCAAGGCCGAAGTTTTGCGATATCCATAGTACCGCGCCAAACGGTTAACAATTCATGCTTTCTGGATACTTACAAAACTTCGTGCTGTCTATCAGATCCTGTCTTCTTCTTTTTAATTGTTATCATAAAGCGACAGTTGCTAGAGTATAGGGAAAAAGATTGAGTATTGACATTAATGACACTGTACACTGACATAACATGACATCGACCCTACCACCCATTAAAGCTTGGGCCATCACAGATACATTCCCACGATGTTTGACTACAGAAAGTGGAAGATAGGGATATTACCATTGTTAGCATGGTACATGTGAAAATATAGTAATCACAACGTAAATCAACAAAAACAACTTTTCAATAGTTTATGGTCAACATTCCTTTTATTGTATGTGTGTGTGTGTGTGTGTGTGTGTGTGTGTGTGTGTGTGTGTGTGTGTGTGTGTGTGTGTGTGTGTGTGTGGTACATATGATTCGCAGTCTATTCCTCTGTTCCGTTCTGAGGACTAGCAGTCTATTCCTCTGTTCCGTTCTGAGGACTAGCAGTCTATTCCTTTGTTCCGTTCTGAGGACTAACATTCTATTCCTCTGTTCCGTTCTGAGGACTAGCAGTCTATTCCTTTGTTCCGTTCTGAGGACTAACATTCTATTCCTCTGTTCCGTTCTGAGGACTAGCAGTCTATTCCTCTGTTCCGTTCTGAGGACTAGCAGTCTATTCCTCTGATCCGTTCTGAGGACTAGCAGTCTATTCCTCTGTTCCGTTCTGAGGACTTGCAGTCTATTCCTCTGTTCCGTTCTGAGGACTAGCAGTCTATTCCTCCATTCTGTTCCGTCCCGTGCAATCCTTTCGTCGTTTCGACGTCATGGATCGAATCTAGTCGAGTACCTTTGGCCTCTCTATTAGCGTTCGTTTTAGAGTTTCTTCTGGATGTCTTTATTTTCGTCGTCAATTTGTTTCTCCTGATTTCTATTTATCTTATGATGTATCCAAAATATCGCTCTCTTGTTTGCCTTATAACTGTTGATACCAGCAGATTTCAAATAATGACCCATATTTGTTCACCTTTCTTAAATTCCCCTCATTTAATTTCCATGATATTCCTCAGGGATTTCCATAAAATAATGTGATCCCTAAATCTGGCTTCAGGTGTTGCAAGTGTTAGGACCACCTTAAGGATACTGACGGTGTTGCTAAGGACAGTTATTACACTAGAGCTATAAACTACTCTCTGATATAACACAATGCATTTACTGAATCCTAACAGCTGGTACGCTTCTGTAGCAGTCTCGGAAATGAACAGAATGTATGTTTATTTTCAACGATTTGTGGTCTTTTATTTATGGTGCTGTTTGCACTCACAGCCTGTGGATGCCAACAACGAATATATTTATGCCCCTGTTGATGGTAAGTTGCTTGATTGTTTATTGGCATTAATGTGTGTGTATGTTTTTTTTTTTTTTTTTTTTGGTTAAACAGAAAATGCAAGGATAAGGACTTCTAGAAGAAATGGATGGGGTTATTACATGGGCCGAACAATAAACAACACTGTCCTTCACCACATAGACGAAAACTGTACACTGAACAGCAAAAAGTAGTAATTGGCAGTCAAGACTTTTTGTACATATTTTGAGGAGAAATAAACTCGAAAACTTAGTGACAAGTAGACATATTAATGGGACAAGAGCAAGCGGAATATGCAGTGATCAAGTGCATATTCATTGCGAACCTATGCAATGTAAGACGTAGTCTCACCATAAATCGGGGGAAAAAAGAAGATTAGTAACTTTGGAAATGAGATGTCTGAGAAGGACCGCAGGAGTGACCAGAAGTGAGACAACCAGGAATGAGGTCACAAGTGAAAAGCAGAACACTGTATCTCCCTGCACATCTGTAGTGGTAAAAGAGGAAGTGAAGAAGAAAGACATTACCACATGTATTCGTTTTGAAAGAGGCAAGTCAATAGAGACAACTTATCACAAACATCAGAAGGAGACAGTCATCATGTTATTTTTTGTTGGGGTCATGTAATGAGAAGAGAGAAAATGGAACATGTTGTGACCACCGGAAAGATCTGTGGAAAGAGAGGCAGAGGAAGGCAGCACGAGAAGATTCTTGACAGCATTTTTATCATGGCATGGAGGGGTGTCCACACACGAAATGATACACGCAGTTGCGTAGGGGCAAGAGTGCCCACGCCAGTCGGTAAAGCACTTGATGATAATAGTGATTCGTTTTGACTGAGCAGAACTGCCTGCAGTGCAGTTTTATCAGCCATTGGGGGAGGGGGAAGGGGGGAGTATTGAGCAAGTCAGTGGTGGACTAATGTCATAAAGAAGCAGTTTTATATTTGTAGTTACTCTATGAGAGATCTTGAAATTTAAACTTCTTCTTACGCTCTTTAAAAATAAGGGCCAGAATGGCTTATCTGTCTGTCTGTCTGCCTTCCTGCATGCTTGCATGCTTGCCTGCCTGTCTGTTTGCCTGTCTATCTGCCTGTCTTTCTGTTTATCTGTCTATCTCTATGTATGTATGTCCATCTGTCTGTCCGTTTGTCTGTTTTATCTGTCTGTTTGTTTGTCTCTTTTGCCAGTCTATCTGTCTTTCTGCCTGCCTGTCTACTTATCTTTCTGTCTGTCCATCCTTGCGTCTGCCCACACTGCTGCAGATTTGTCTGCTAGTCAGCGTTATTCCCGTGTATAACGTAGACGTATTCAGGATCATTATGTAGCGGCAACACGTTATTTCCTCTACTTTGATATCTTTTGAAAGAGAATCTCATGCACGCTCTTTTATAGTTGACGCTATTGATTCTAGTAAAGTTAAGGACCTGTTTCCACGCCTTCGTGGGTATTGGGAATATAGCACTACACGTATATTTTATAGACCAATCGGCAGTGTCTAGATTTTGTGCCAACATAACGCCGGTCGCCTTTACTTCCCATGAATTTAACTGGTACCCATTCAAGGCTGGGTTAAACCAGGAGCCAAGGTCATTTATAAAAAAGAGTCCGGCTCCATCTAGCCTGCTTGTTGATTCTAGACAACCATTTAATTAAGCTATTACACTAATGTGTCACCAACGGGAAAGAAAAGGCCAACCAGAGAGATCAGTGGAGCCGGGTGATATCTGCTGCAGTGAATCTGAAGGACTTGGGATGCTTCTTCTTCTTGAAGTCCATGCCGTATGGCACTGGTAGTTATGTCTATCCACAACTTTCTGTCTCGTGTACTTTCAATCAACTATGACACAGATGGTCTTCCAAGCTATGATGTCAAACCGTCCAGCATTTATTCTCTCAGTCTCCCCCTGCCTCTCCTCCCCTCCAGCTTTCATACCCTCACGATGTACTCCAGTTTTCTCCGTCTAATCACATGACAAAAGAATGTAGATTGTCTTTTTCTGATGTGGGGCAAATATGATCTCTTCGTTCGTCAGTTTCTTTCAAGAAATCTTCATTATTTTTTTAAGCTGTTTAGGGTATTCTCATCATTCGTCTGTAAAACCATATCTCCATAGCTTCCAAATAAGTTTTCACTAATTTACTAACTGTCCATGATTCACATCAGTATATCAATATAGGATTTATATAGCTTTTAAGAATTCACCTTCTCGTCTCAATTGACAAAGAAAGAATGCGTAAAATATTTGGAATACTAAAGAAGAAGAATTACGCTGCTGTGGACAGTGGTGTTAATTTGCTACTTATAATAAATTTGTTACAATTATTCTTTCGTGTAAAATAGGCTTACCGTATCAAGACCTAAGATCAGATGTTCTCTTTTGTTCCTAAACCCTGACAGTTAATGCTATAACAGTCTATGTAACACTGACCCACACTTGTCCTCATTTGTTCCACAGCTCTGACAGTCAATGCTAAAACAGTCTATGTAATACTGACCCACACTTGTCCTCATTTGTTCCACAGCTCTGACAGTCAATGCTAAAACAGTCTATGTAACACTGACCCACACTTGTCCTCATTTGTTCCACAGCTCTGACAGTCAATGCTAAAACAGTCTATGTAATACTTACCCACACTTGTCCTCATTTGTTTCTCAGCTCTGACAGTCAATGCTATAACAGTCTATGTAATACTGACCCACACTTGTCCTCATTTGTTCCACAGCTCTGACAGTTAATGCTATAACAGTCTATGTAACACTGACCCACACTTGTCCTCATTTGTTCCACAGCTCTGACAGTAAATGCTAAAACAGTCTATGTAATACTGACCCACACGTGTCCTCATTTGTTCCACAGCTCTGACAGTCAATGCTAAAACAGTCTATGTAATACTGACCCACACTTGTCCTCATTTGTTCCACAGCTCTGACAGTCAATGCTATAAGAGTCTATGTAATACTCACCCACACTTGTCTTCATTTGTTCCACAGCTCTGACAGTCAATGCTACAACAGTCTATGTAATACTGACCCACACTTGTCCTCATTTGTTCCACAGCTCTGACAGTCAATGCTACAACAGTCTATGTAATACTGACCCACGCTTGTCCTCATTTGTTTCTCAGCTCTGACAGTCAATGCTAAAACAGTCTATGTAATACTGACCCACACTTGTCCTCATTTGTTCCACAGCTCTGACAGTTAATGCTATAACAGTCTATGTAACACTGACCCACACTTGTCCTCATTTGTTCCACAGCTCTGACAGTAAATGCTAAAACAGTCTATGTAATACTGACCCACACGTGTCCTCATTTGTTCCACAGCTCTGACAGTCAATGCTAAAACAGTCTATGTAATACTGACCCACACTTGTCCTCATTTGTTCCACAGCTCTGACAGTCAATGCTATAACAGTCTATGTAACACTGACCCACACTTGTCCTCATTTGTTCCACAGCTCTGACAGTTAATGCTATAACAGTCTATGTAACACTGACCCACACTTGTCCTCATTTGTTCCACAGCTC
Organism: Candidula unifasciata; assembly: GCA_905116865.2. Taxonomy (NCBI): domain Eukaryota; kingdom Metazoa; phylum Mollusca; class Gastropoda; order Stylommatophora; family Geomitridae; genus Candidula; species Candidula unifasciata. Next base: position 136,570 of record CAJHNH020000561.1, read on the forward strand.
TGACAGTCAACGCTAAAACAGTCTATGTGATACTAACCCAAGATTTGACGTGGAATGAGGCAGCCAATATATGCAAGACTAGATATGCTTCGAAGGGAGGTAGCCTGGCCAAAATAGACAGTGCAGAAGCTAACAGGTTGCTAGCTCTCCAAACGACAGCTACTGGGTAAATCCGACTGTTTTTGTTTTCTTACGTCTTCTGTGGTGAGAGCTAAAATGGATCTGTAGTGAGAGGTGAAATGGATCTGTAGTGAGGGGTAAAATGGATCTGTAGTGAGAGCTAAAATGGATGTGTAGTGAGAGGTAACATGAATCTGTATTTAGAGGTAAAATAGATCTGTAGTGAGAGGTAAAATGGATCTGTAGTGAGAGGTAAAATGGATCTGTAGTAAGAGGTACAATGATCTGTAGTGAGAGGTAAAATGGATCTGTAGTGAGAGGTACAATGGATCTGTAGTGAGAGGTAAAATGGATCTGTAGTGAGAGGTAAAATGGATCTGTAGTGAGAGGTTAAAAAAAAATTCGGTGGGGTTTTATTGCAAAGGTGCAAATGTGAATGGATACTGTTTGAAAAAGCGTGTAACATCCCACCCACCACGAGAATGGAGGCGCAGGCAGTAACAGCAGCTTGAGAGCAGCACAGCCCGACATCATATCACTGTAGTAGACTCACAAGACATGCGTCAGAGTCGTAGAGTGGCTTTTATCGCTCGATAAGACACTGATCACAGAAGCTTAACTTGTATTTTCTGTCTAGGATATTCGGGTGTGTGGAGTAATGATCAGACTGATATACTGTCACTCTTTGCGGTGAAATACTTGACAATCAAGCTGACAGTGAAGAATCTTTTTGTGATCAAGTGGACATGCAACAGAGCAGAGTACTCGTGCCTTGAAACACTAATAAGGGTATAAGGGTTGGGGGAGGGGGGTTCCTGCTGTTTCCTTCTCCTCCTCCTCCTCCTCCTCCTCCTCTTCTTCTTCTTATTATTATTTTCTTCTTCGTTAGCCCTTAAATGGGCGGCTGGCACGAATGCTGTGGTTTACATATCGGCTGTGATATCTGCGTCTTTCAGTTCGTGGTCTACCCCCCTCCCCCCCCCTTTAAAAAATAAAAGCCCACATGTAGCTTTTCATGCTGCATTCTATTCAAAGCCCCCTTTTTTTAAAAGTCTATAAAACATGCAAAATGTTATAAATTTCTATATATTTTCACTCAACAGTATTTGACAATCATGTGCCACTACCCAGATTGTTCTTCATTAACTTCGTTATCTATTTTTATTATGATTTCTCTCTTAAATGGTCTTTATTCGTATCGTAGTTATATCGCTTATTAGACAAATAATTACCAAGCTTTCCCAATCAGCACCTTTTGATTTCTTGGACAGGTTGGCGAAAAAAAATAAAGATTTTAAAGTCCATTTAAATGAACCCAATTTTATTTCTACTAACAGTATTTTTGTGTTAAGGTGTAATTACTAATTTGCTGGTTTTTAACTTAAGAAGTCTTATTTATGTGTAAACATTCTACAGACAACACGGTTGGTTTGGTCTTTACTGGAATTCAGTTGTGGGCTCAACATCTTTACAATGGTCAGATCGAAGCTGTACGGCGTATGATCAGAAAAGTTATCAAAATTTCTTACTGTCTGAAGCAACATTTATGCAGGTGAGAAATTGTATCAGCAATTGGAATCTAGATTCGGTCTTCATTACATCAAATTAATTTTATTGTTAATGTTTTTTTGGTTATTGTTATTATATACAATAATTTCAATTTTTAATATAAAACTAATAAAACTGTCCGGCTTCCCCGGGATAGTGACGGTAAACTGTATATCTTCCGTCCTTTTTTCATCTTGCCTCTACCGCTGCTGTTATATTTAGTCGTTGCCGCCAAATGCACATGAAGCCCATACTACCCCACTAATTTGACCATCAAAGCTACTACCAACTTGAATGCGGTAGAGCCCAATATAAGCAGAATTTGTCTAGGAGACTCTAATTCAAACATCGATAATTAAAGCGTTTTCATGCTGGAATATGGTCAGTTTGCTTGTGGTATACTCCATTGATTGCGTACAGTGTCTACATTCTGGACGACTTGTGCTTGTGTAATGTCTTTGCTAATTGCAGCCCTCCATACGTTGTAGAAAGTGCTGAGAACCATGACATTTAATATCAACCACTTACGGCAAGTTATAGAACCCAAAGGGATAGTAGCACCCACCACCGCAACTCTCCACCCCGACCCCCGGGCCGTGATATGGTTATGATTCAGGAGCTACCACTCCAGCACCCTAGATGGAAGACAGTGAGAAACACAAGTACAAACATTATGGTATCGCGGCTATCACTCTTCTTCTTCTTTTTTAAAGTCCATGCTGTGTGGCGTTGGTAGCCATTTCTATGCACAACCTTCTCTCTCGTGTTCTGTCAGTCAGCTCTGATACATATGATCCTCCATGTCATGACGTCAGACTGTCCAGCATCTGTTCTATCGGTCTCCCTCGGCCTCTCTTCGCCTCCAACTTTCCTACTGTCACGATGTACTCCAGTTTTCTCCTTCTCATCACATGACTAAAGAATGTAGATAGCTCTTTCTGATGTTGCTCTCATGATAAACATGGCGTTGTTTGTGCATTACCTACAATAAAACCACTTTGCTCTTTCGGGTTTAATTTTGCACTTTATTCTTCTCAAGATAATTCTGGTAAATATTTTAGTTTCATGACTCACTAAATTAATTGTTCGATGTTCTCCACATTCCACTGTACCAGCTATGTTTTGGTAAAGGTATGAAAAGAGATTTCAGCAGGTCATCTTTTATAAACATCATTGAACAATTTGGTCAACACTTCTCAACCCAGTTCAGAAGCAACTTTTAATTTTTTAATCGTGATGTTAACTGGCCCTGAAGATTTACATTTCTTCATTTACATTTCTTCCGCTTACAATATCTAAACCATTTAAAGTTTTTAATTTACTTTAATATATCTAAAACCATCAATAAGATATAGAAGAATAAACACGAGTCAACACCAAAACAGGAACCATCCCGAGCCTCCAACCAAGACAGGAGCCTCCCACGAAATCACCCAGTCTTCTACTAAAAGATTAAAAAAAAAAAAAACAGGATTTGTCCACCAAAACACGAGCCATCCACCAAACACCCAGCCATCCACTTAACTAGGGCTATTCAACTAAGTTTACCGACGGACAAAATGTGGAAAATGATGATCTTCACAGACCAGAGGGCTAAACCTTAGCATAGAAAGATCATTAACACAATACAACTGGCAATGATCCGCGGACCACTTGCTAGGCCCCAGCGGGCCAGATTTGACCCGCGTTCCGGCAGTTGAATAGCCCTGCACTAAACCATCGAGTAGCACAATTGAGATATAGAAAACAAAAAGGGGGAGCCACCCAGTAAAACATGAGCCATCCTCCTGGTGGTGGCTCAGTTTTTCCTTCTTTGCGACGAATAAACCAAGGAGCCGTGAGGATTTACTACATCACCCATCTTGTGCCGATTGGTCTATACAAATATAGGTCTAGCCGTATATGCCCTATACGCCTAAAGGCGTGGAAAAGGGTCTTTTATATTTTTACTCATTATTTTCCCAAAATCATATCCACCTGTAGTGTCTTCATCAATTTCTTTGCCCAATCTTTGCATTAAAGTCACATAGCACTACAGCTGTTTCCTTGATCTCACTGAGCTAAAGCTGTGTTCAGTTCTTTATATATATATATATATATATATATATATATATATATATATATATATATATATATATATATATATAAACTATCTGTACTCATGGAGAAGGGAGTTTGCCCCTCGCTTGTGAACTGGATAGCATTTATCCTGCATTCACGTAACGGTTGTCCTTCGCCTGGGTACATGGACCTCAGAACCATTTAATATCGCCCCGGGACTACCCCAAGGTTCTGTAATTTCACCCGTGCTCTTCAATGTGTAATCAAACAAGACTGCAGAACCTGAAGCACTAGGTGTTGGAAGGATATTGACATTTTCAGATGATGTTCTTGTATACAGGCAGGGGAGTAATAGGTCACGGAAAGCCCAAGACCTACAAGCAACTATAGACAAAGTGACTGACTGGTGTGCAAAAATAGGTGCTGTCAAACTCAGAAAAGGCGTCTGTTTTGTGGTGCTCTCTAGACAATAGAATTGTAGGAGCTAATGTTTCAAGCCTTGGTATGTTTAGTTGGCTGGTTTCATCACCCCACAGATCAAACCAACCAAGCCCCATATGCCGTTTTGTTTGAATATGTGGACCGTTGCTAAATGTGCCGAGAGCAGTGAAATTGGAAAAAAAAAAATCATCGTCCCCTGACTATTCCACCGCCTTAAAAATGTGACCTACGCAGTTACCACCCTCTTAACTACCACAAAACCTCCAAATGGACAGTAGTCCACGACTGAAAGAACTGGTATAGGAAGCCCCTAACACTCCACTATCTGCCCCAAGCTGTGACTCAAGGTTACCATTCGGACTGCTGGCAGCTCCCCCCCCCCCCCAATATGACGTATGAAAGTCTCTAACCCCCCCCCCCCCCAATATGACGTATGAAAGTCTCTAACCCGCGCCCCCCCCCAATATGACGTATGAAAGTCTCTAACCCCCCCCCCCCCCCCCCCCCCCCCCCACATGACGTATGAAAGTCTCTAACACTCCCCCATATGACGTATGAAAGTCTCCCCCCCCTCCCCCGCACCCTTAATGAAATCGTAGCGTCCACTTAAGACATAATTAATTTTAGTCAGCCCGCTACTATTGATTTTGTATTTGTTTATTATTTTAATACTTGGACCTTCCTTTGCCGAACTCTTCTAGAATTTTAGTTTGAAGTGAGATAAGGTTAGTTGCGTATCCTTTACAGGACGTTGCAGAACTAACTGGTTTTTCAAGGCAAATTTACGTCCAGTAGTTTGCCATTGCTCCTGGACGGTCGGCTTTCTTGATACCACTGTCGAAACCAACGCAAGAGGCAAGACCCGCAGCTGTGATCGAACCCGGCATCCCGGCATTACGAAGCGTTCGCATCGACTTAGCCACAGAGCCGCCTCTTTCAAAACCTCTTGGTTGCCCTTTTTTTTTGCTGTCCAAGGTATTCTTAGCATTCTTCTGTAAAACCACATCTCTGAGGCCTCAAGAAATTGTTTGGCCTGCCTACCCATTGACCAGTATTCACAGCCATATGTTAAAACTGGATGTATTTAAGCAAGATTTATTTTTCTAACTCTCATTGACAAAGATATATTGCACAAGATATTCTTCATTTTATAAAATGCAGTTTTTGCCTGTCCTATTCTGTTTCTTATCGCACTATTGCATCTTCCATATGATTGTTATCCTTGTGCCCAGATACTTAACTTTCTGTACTTGTCCCAAAATAACACAATCGACTTTTATTACACATTTAGGAATAATTCGTTTCTTTGATACCACCATTACTTCTGTCTTCTAATTATTCAAACTGAGGCCCATTCTTCCACTTTTTAACACCAAAATGACTATCATTTCCTGTAATTTTTTTCTGACTTGTTGCTATCAAGACTGTGTCATCTGCCTAACGTTAATTGTTTATATTGTGACCACCAACCACAATTCCGGGCATATCAATAAAAGATCTCATTATATATTCACTGTATATTGAAAATAAATCAGGCGACAGTACACATCCTTGTCGTACGCCCCTCTTTATGCTTTGAAATGTACCTAAACAGTTGTTAATTCTTATAGCTATTTTTTTTTTTTTTTTTTTTACATATTCTTCATTATTCGTAGATCTTTTCCATCAATGTTTAATTTGTCTAACAGTTTGATTACTTCTTCATGCTTCAGTCAAATGCTTTTGTATAGTCGTTGAAGCATAAGTACAAATCAGTCTTTACTTCTATGGCTCTTTCTGGCAATGTCCTTAGGATGTATATGGCATTGTTTGTACCTTTTCCTTCTTCAAATCCACATTGTTCATCGCTGATTTCTGGTTTAATTTTGTTTCTTATTCTTCTCATAATTATTCTCAGTAAAATCTTAGTCATGTGACTCATAAGACTTATTGAGCAATGGTCTTCACATTTTAAAGTGCCTGGTTTCTTTGGCAGAGCTATAAATATGGATTTTAAAAGGTCATTTGGAATATACCCACTATTATAAATATCATTTAAAAGTTTCGTTATAATTTCAATTCCAAAATCTTCCAGTGCTTCGATTTCTTCCAGTGAGATGTTGTCTGGCCCTGGTGCTTTTCCTTTCTTCATATGATGTATTGCATCCTCAACTTCTCAGTCATTATTGGTGAACCATCATTGTTGGTCTGCAGTTCTACATCTGGTCTATCATCATCATACAGTTCCCCTATATACTCTGTCTATCTGGTGATTATATTACTATGTCCCATTTATAAGTCACCATCATGTCTCAAAACATTACTGCTTAGTATGCATTGTTTAAAATGTTATTCTGTTAGATGCATGCATTACATTTTAAAATAGTTTCAAAGTTAAAAAAACACTTTTGAAGGGAGTGTATGTATATTTTACAGTCAGATAGGTGTTATTACTTGGAAAAAGAATCAGGGCTCTGGCGCAGAGGCCAATGCAAATCCAAACATCAAGCAATCTGCGAGTATCTGGAGTTTTCAAGTGAGTTTATTGTCAAACTTTTGCTTGATGAGCAGTAATTGGGCATGAGCTGTTTGTCAGAGTACTGTGGCTACTTGAAGATTTGACACACTGAGGTTATACGATTTCACTCTGGGCGGCACACTTGCCTGCTTGCTTGATTTGCGATAAAAAAAAATCGTCACTTTCAACCAATATCCTCCAAAAGGGGAAACATTTGGTTATTATTGTGACTAAGTTATGTGCGCCATTTAGAATGGCTTATTTAACGTTGCTCGCCACCAAGTAGCCCTGAAAAGGACTCCTGCAATGTTTATGGAATCACAGGAGACAGACCCAAATACTGTCCCGACCGACGACGACGCCGTCCACCGGTCAGCCAATAGGCGACCTGGTCACTGACAGGGCAAATCCCAAAAAACTCCATTCAACCAAACACCACATCGAAAAATCCCAGAAACCTAGTTAAACAATAAAAGACTCTTATATTAGGCACTCGATGGTTACGAAGTAAGCTACTGTCCGAAGTGGGTGGGTAATGTGTCTGTCGAATTTATTTAACACTCTAACAAACAGCGGTTTGTGAGTTATAGCCAATGTCCCATAAGCTTTGAGGAACAAAGGCCCTAGAATGGCTGAAAACTCAGGATTTTAGTAATGCATGTTTGCTTAGCGACTCAGTTCGCATTAACAGAAACAATGGCTCCATCTAATACATCACACAGTGTTTTACAAAATCAGATTCATTTTAGTCCCAGGTTATGCTGGTGTAACAGGCAGCGATAGAACAGACGCCCTCGATAGCTGTGCAACTATCAGAAATGGGCCATCTATGGACAGGAGAGACATCATCAGTGCCATTCGAGAAACTAAACGCTGTGAGGCTTTCAGTTTCGTGGTAAATGATTATTCACTGAAAAGACTGCATGACCTAGGTGTACCAGTTGAAGCAGTGTGACCGGGAAACTATGCGGAAGCCACCCGTTGTTACATCTGCCAGAACAAAATGGAGGTATTAGCCTAAAAACACTTGATTCGCAGGAGGAGATCGCAGCACTTATGGTCATGTCCGATGTGCGATGAAGATTATTTTTAAACGATAATAAATAATACAACTCGGTGAGGTTTATTTTATTTTATTTGAAGGAGTTCACATGCGAAAAAATTATATGCATGTGAGACCGAGAGGGCCAATGGCTGCCGCGCAATGGATAACAAATGTGCCCAGCGGCCGTGCCCACAAATGCAATAATAAGCTGGGATTTTGAGAAACAAATTTTTCATCATTACCACCACTCACTCGCTGAACGCCTAAGTAAGCAGCCCGTCTCGTCTCGTTGCCCGCTAACTCTCCGTTCGTCGCCCGATTCTCGATAACTAGATACTTGACACCGATTCGCTAAATATTCGACTGAGTTAGTCTTGACTGGTTACCTTGGTCGGCGCTACGTTTGGGTTTAGTAACCCGCTTACATACCAGCACCTGAAGCGTTAAGTATTGAATACTGTTTGGAAAGCACTCTTGGGGTCCTTTTAAGGTTTCTTAACAAGTCTTGTCGACCTCTCAGATATCAAGCTTTCGCTAAACACCTTGTAGGCTCCGTTATTGACAAGACGGGAAAAGCAAAGAAACAAGCCAAAGCCGCTTCACCAAAGAAGACACATATTACCTCAGCAGAAGCCTCCGCTACCGAAAACAAGAGTCTGGCAGCTCAAGTAACGCTGAGCCCAGCTGCCGAGATCGAGGTAGCAACAGAGCTCACCAGAGACCTTGCAGCCGTAAGCCCACGTGGAGTCCAGCAATCACCACCCAGTGCCGCCGACGCTCCTGAGGCCCAGCCAGAAACAAGGCCACCAAAACACAGCGACACGCGCAAGAACCAATAGGGCGTGGCACACCGCCGCAACCTTTTAAAGCGGGCCCATATATCGATACTGATCTGGGTCGCACGACTTTAAGGAGTGCCCCCAGACTTTAAGGAGTGCCCCCGCAAAACTAGACCAGGATTTCAAGAGGTCGAACGCTAAGAGACGATGTTCGAACTGCACAGGCGCTCACAGTGCGAGGTATCTGGGATGCCCGTACCTCAAAGACACGAAGAGAGGAGTGTCCAGTGCCGTAGCAAGGAAAGAGCAGAGGTACCAGGCGCCCGGACCCACCAGACCTTATGTAGCAAACCAAATGATAAGCCAGCCTACCCTGCCATCAAAAGACCACCACCTAGTGCAAGAAATTTCGGAACTGAGATCCGACCTGAAGAAGGAAAAAGCCGCTGCCGCCGCCGAAAAAGCTGAGAGTTAATAACCCTAATGCTGAGAGAAATACGTGTTCTCAAAGAAGACAGAACAGCGTACTAAGCACAACAAATCCACAACAAGAAAGAATATGCAGAAACTAAAGAAAGCATCAAAGCATTAAATGCAAGTTTGGCAGCAACACAGGCAACAGACGAGAAACGCAGACAGGAGGAGAGGGAGGGGAGAAGCAGAGAGGTGGCCGTGCTGAAAGAGGCAGCCTACATAGAAGTCACCCGACTAGTACAGTCTAAGGCAGAAGTAAAAGCGGCCGAGATGACAGCCAGAACATAATGCGCCCGGTTACAGATCGAAAGAGAGAGAGAGAGAGAGAGAGAGAGAGAGAGAGAGAGAGAGAGAGAGAGAGAGAGAGAGAGAGCCGCTAAGAAACAAAATGTCAGCAGGGCTGACAAGAGCACAGTCACCGAAGCGGTAGCGACTAGGCACCAGGCACAACTGACAGATCCCACTATTAGCGAAGATCGAAACACTGAAACAGACAGAGTAGCTCAAGTCACACTAAAATTCCCAGAGGAGGGTACCGGAACAGCGAGGCTAACGTACAAGAACTTCACCGGAGAACTAATGAGCAAATGTTTCCGCACAAGCTGATCGTACACCAAAACCATTTTTACACAGAATATGACGAGGACGGGCGGAAAGAGGAGTGGGAAAGCCTAACACCTGAGGAATATCAAGCCAGACAAGACTGGTTCCTCCAACTCTTCAAACAAATGAAAACAGCCGCCACAGATTTCGATCAAGAAGCACAAAAGCTGAGCCAGACGCCTAGGTAAACCAAAAAGTACACACTAGGCAGACGAAACCACTACCATAACTTGTAACAATAACCAATAGAAACCACACAAGCCACCATGGCAGCCCAGCTAACCAGCTCACCGGAAACCCCGCCCTTCCCGTTCCAGGCCGCCCCAGGCAAAAAGGGCAGCCCTTTTTAGGGCTGCAAATCTAATACCAAAAAACTAGAATACGCCCGCCTGATCGAGCAGACAAGACGCTGCAGCAAATACCCTAAAATAGGCGAAAATGATCGTCCTCGATAAAGCAGGCCTTCGGGCAGCCGAAAAAGGACAGAGTTTGAATTGTTGTTTGGTTTCTACCTTTACGATTACAGGAAACAAATAGAATCGGACATCAACGCAATATGTGGTTAATGAGTATGCTTAGATACCTACACCGTTATGGGGTTGCTCCTGTGGACTACTGCCAGGCGGGAACAGCGCCGGATTTCGAGACTCGAAGGGATGACCCCAAACTACTGATGGTTGCTCGGCGGACTAGGATTAAGCAGAGTAATGCGTCTGGCCAAAAAAAAAAAAATAAACACTAAAGATTATGCAGTAGAATGCAGAAGAGGTCATAAAGAAAAAGCTTGAACTGCAAAAATGCATCTACGAACAAATGATTGATGTCAGGAAACCTATTTGAATATAGATTCGCTTTTCTATTAGAGGCTATGAAACATAAAGGCTAGACAGAGATGGCCAAAAAAGGAGTTTCATTACATTAGCAAAAAAAAAAAAAATATATATATATATATATTGCTTTCAGAAGCACCAGTGAGACTGAACACCAGGCAGACCAAAATAATAATAATAATAATAATAATAATAATAATAATAATAATAATAATAATAAACACACACACACACGTACACATAACACAAATAATTTTTAAAAAAATAGAACTAAAAGACATCCCCAGTAGCTGACTAGCGCCATCTAATTCTCTGTGACTATAACGGTTATTTCCCTATTTGGTGCTATGCTTCTATGGACACAGGAGGAGAGGAGGTAGAGGAAAAAAGCCTGCTGATACTAATCAACGAACCTGAGTCTGAACTAACATTCTACTCTAGACGATAGCGAACAAAAAAGTACACCGGACCTAGATATAGCTACAGAAAACATCCAACAACGGGCAGGCAGAGGAGTGATGAAACAACTGGGAGAAAGTGATCACAAACCAATCATCATTATGATAGGAGAGGTCAAGCCACCAGAACACAACAAATATCAGGTTATTTATAGAAGAGACAAACTTACATGCACCAGGAAAGATGGCAGGAAAAGACTGCAGCTCTCAACATTGAGAAAGATAGTAAAAAAAAAAAAACACGTCGGCATCTAGTAAAGAGTCTAAATGAAGAGAATCACACCAGCCATGCCAACACTGTCATTGGTGATGGTGGGAAACGTTCACTGGTAAACAAGCAGCAACTCTGTTGGCCGATAGTTTTGAAGAAGAATTGACAAGAGGACTGAGTAAAAATAATAAAAAGCAAGACAATAACCAAGATATAATGAATAAACTCTTTATCCTCAAGAACTTGATTGCCCATTTAAGAGCAGCTGGACCTGATCAAATAACGAAGGAAATGACAGTACACTTGAGACCAGCTTGTAGGCAACGACTGTTAGACCTTATCAATCAATCCTGGAGAGGGCGCTGGCCTCTCCCCCAAGCCTGAATTAGTTCTGTTGGTATTTCATGCTGGTGCACAAAGATCTGGAACACCGCCATTTGATCTAAAGTGTGGACAAAAACAGTTTATATCTCTCTCCAGAAGAAAGGAAATTTGAAACTATGCTCCAGCTATTGTACCGTCGCCTTAATAGGTCATGCTAGCAAAATCGTCTTACGAATTATCATAAAAAAGATTGAACGGAAACTACAATGTGAGATACATGAAGCACACGCGGGTTTCAGACAGGGTAGAGGAATTAGAGATCACACTTTAAATATCAAAATAATCTTTGAAAAATGTAGAGAATACAACTTAGATCTTCATAAAGGTAAAAGTTCAATGATTATGCAAGGCTTTGATTGTGCCCAGCATCAGAAATTGTGGATTATCTTGAGAAGTACAGGGTTTCTGCGCATTTGTTGCATTTAATTGCAAGTTTATATCTTGAACAACAAGCAGCCATCAGAGCAGCTGGTGAAACATCAGACTGGTTCGAGGTGCAAAAAGAAGTGAGGCAGGGATGCATTCTCTCAGCATACCTATTCAGTATATGCCGAAAGCATACTGAGATATGTCAAAAATGACCAGACTTGTGACAGTTCTGATCCGCAATCCTTTTCTGGAACTATGCTATGCAAATGACACAGACCTCCTTTCGAACAATGCAAAAGGGAATATAACATTTAATCATGTCAGTGTAAAATTCCAGTGACGATCAAAACCTATTCTTGAATTTAAAAAAAACAAAAATCTTGTCCACAGACAAAATTAGTAGTAGTAGTAGTAGTACATTTTACCCCACCAGGACATCACACAAGCGATAAACACCCGATGACATAAAGTGCCACCATGCGGATGAGGATCACCCGTGGAAAGGTCCCGGAAACCGCGTTCAGCCATTAGACCATTTTTATGGCCGGGCTATATTGCGGCCCCTGGCAAGAGCGATGGTGGGGCTTCAAAATAAAAAAAAAAATGCATCCCACAAGGAGATGACTGGTTATTATCCCACAGACAAAACTAACTGTCATCCAAAAATAACAATAAATGATGAAGACATTGAAAATGTCACACACTTTGAATAGCTAGGCTCCATAATTAATAACAATGGAGACATAAGTCAAAAGGAGGCTGACCATAGCAATATAAAGATTAAACAGCATTAACAGTCTGTGATTAAGCACCAGCAAGGAAATCAAAGTTAAAATTTTGAGAGCATGTACCTTCCATGAAGCAGCATACGGATGTCAGTCGTGGACTATCTCCAATTACTCAAGGAAAGAAATAGGTGCTATTGAGCTGACATGCTACAGAAAGATTCTGAGAATACCATGGACAAAGGAGAGAAGAAACACTAACATTTTAAAAGATCTGAACATCAAGGAAGATTGGCTAATAAACAGCGTCTTGTCTCGGAAGCTGAAATATTTGGTCATTTCAACCACCATGGCAGACGAAAAAATAATAGCATTACGGATGGTACGAGAAAGGAAGGGCAGGGGCCGACCAGCACGAAGATGGGCGCAGGATATACTTGACTCCCTGAATAGGAAAGTACAAGAGGCGGGAGAGCTGGCGAGAGACCGAGTTTCTTTCAGGCAGACCGTGATGAGAGCGATGTTCTGAAAAGGACCTGCTAATGATGATAATGATCGTTAGATTGTACTGAATTCTCTACAACTAATTAATGTGTTTAGAAATTCCTCAGTTATGCATCATTTTATGCATTCCGTATGAATAAGATGTTTATATCAGTCTGGTCATTTGTGGCACGAAACGATGCTGTTAATCTCTGGTCAGTATTAGTGTACCATAGTAACAAACCAACAGTAGAGTCCTTGATATTTAAAAAAAGAAACTATTTTAAAATCTGTTTTCGCCTATAAATGTAAGAAAGATATGGACGAGAATAAGGCCAAGAGTGCTGCTAGGACCTTCTGTCAATTTTGCGGTGGACACTACGAGAAACAATAACGCTTACTTTTTTAAAGGAATGAAAGGTAAGAAAATAAAGCTAGATATAACGACATCTACACCAGGGAGACTTCTACAAGAATGGTTAGTTGAGTATCCTTTACAGGACGTAAAGTGTGGTTTTTCTAGACAAAATTACGTACAGTAGTTTGCCATTGCTCTGGACGGTCGGCTTTCTTGATACCACTGTTGAAACCAACGCAAGGCGCATGGCCCGCAGCTGGGATCGAACCCGGCATCCCGGCATTACGAGGCGTTCGCATCGACTTAGCCACACAGCCATCTCTACAAGAATAGAATGCTAATATTTTATTTGAATGAATGAATTAATAAATAAATGAATCAAAAACTGAGATCACGGCTCTTGGGACATTTCCACACATGCTCCGTTCCCTTCTTCAGTAGCCAACGAAGAGTCGACATGTTAATTGTACGTTGCAACCAGATCCTGATTGAAAGTCCGTCTTCGTCCCCCCCCCCCTTTTCCCCCGGCCCGACACCCCTTTTTCAGTGTTGAGTACTCCGCAGAGCGTCTACACACCCCTCCCCCCCCCCCGTTGAATTAGTCTTTCCATGTATGGATTCTCTATCTGTTCTATTGTACTGTCAATTTGATTCCATACAGCCTTTACCACACTAACTTTATATAAATTAGCTCACCGCCCAAAGGAGCGACACCACTTAATCTATCAGCCTGCTCATTTCCTCATACACCTGAATATCCTGACCAGAAAATAAATTATATGATCTTGATCAGAGTCTTATTTAATATAATGTGATATTTAAAATTCTCTGTGGAAAAATTAAAACACAAATAACAACGAATAGGTTATATCAAGACTATGGTTTTGAATTTTACTGCTGAAAATACAGTGATAAATTCCCCCTAAGAGTCTGCTATAGTTTAAACACTAACCTACAGACATGCACTTTGTGTTGCAGGCACAAACTGCTCAAACCCGTATAACACGCACGGAGCCTTGTTCTACAACGTGCCTAAAACTACCACCAATGCCCTAGATTGTATGAATGATTGCTCCAAAACGCAAGGCTGCTTCCTCACATGGTCTTCCGACAATATGTGTTTAATGGGAGTAATCGACACGTCAGGAGTCACTTACGCTAGAAGCAGATGCTTTCAGGGTAAGAGGTTGTCAGATCTTAAATTAAATGAATTGGACGTGCGACGTTCATCATTATGTTATTTGTCCCACGGCCAGCTCCAGATTTATACTGGAGCTGGCCGTGCTTGTCCTCACCGTCTTCTTTAGAATACGCCATCAAGGTCAACGGAAATTCCCGTTTTTGTGACACTCCGTTAGGCCGGTCTGTTTTCACTATTTTCATCGAGTGTATTTGTGCACATATACAATTACAATTTAGTTAATTTAAAACACATTTTAAGTAAAGTAAAAAAATAAAGGTCCCTTTTCCACGCCTTTAGGCGTATTTTTTTATAGACCAATCGGCACAAAATGGGTGATGTGGCCAACATCACGCCGGTCGCCTTTACTTCCGGGGACTGCACTCGGTACCCACTCAAAGCTGGGTCGACCTGGGAGTCAAGGTCATTTTTTAAAAAAAGTCCGGGTTCGCCAGGGAGCGAACCCACGACTTTCCGATCCACACGCGAGCATCTACCCGCTACGCCACGGCGACTCCCAAAACACATTTTATTGAAAGATAAATCATTTTTAAAATAAATAAGAAAGTTATTAAAAATATAACAAAACTGTTTTTTTGCAGGCAAACAAATGCATTTACTACAGTCGACATGAACACTCATATCAATCAACTGTTATTCCAGCAAACGTAAAGAAAAATTAGTGTTAACTCTTTGATTCTGAGGGGGTATTGCATCAGAGGACCTGGGAGGGGGGGGGAGGGGGTGACATTTTTCTTTTCTTAAACAATTAAAATGAGCATTAAAATAGATCATTCGTCTGCAACTGCTGTGCAACATACACGTATCATACATAAAATAAATATAAATGATCGAGGATTAATATTACTATTAGTTGACTACTACATGATATAATTATACTGTTAGTCAATAATTAGCAAACAAGCAATATGCACAGTCAATATAAAAGTTACATGTGCAATAATGATTTCCTCCAGACTATTTTCCATAGCACTACTATTGCACTATTAAATATGTATCCTCATGGCACAAACAGCAGCATCAAATATGTACAATTTCATCTTGTCGAATGAAATCAGTTCATTATCACTATGAATTTTTGGGTAGCGTACACATATTCGGTAATAGTTTACTCGAGATGCAAGAAACCAGCGGTCTATCTATAACGGATGTGCACGCAACAAGTGTCTGGAACAAGACTTAACTCCGCAAGAGAATGCAAGACCACAACTTTCACCCAGAATTACCAGCTGGTGAACATGAAGAAGAAGAAGAAGAAGATGAACACAAATGAACACATATAGTTGAGGTTGATATTAGTACACTACTAAAATATAATTATTTCTACTGTTAGTTAATAATTAGTAAAGAGGCAAGAGACTTGCTATGAGAGGTTGGTTAATCATGATTTTTCTCCACTTACCCAAAGTCAAAAGCTACTCCTCCAAAAAATCTTCATGCAGTACCATACAGTATATCCAACATGAATCACATTTTCTGGGAGAGCAAAACCACTTATAAGTATACATAATCAATATTATAGAAGGTTTGTGAATTGATCAAGGTGTTACATGTCTCCCTGGCTGAAAATTTGCTCAGAATAGTTGTTTGCAAAGCAATCACTGACACTATGTTGGTAATCTGAAATAAATTTGCACTGAGATCTCTTGATATCATGTACACAGGCGACGGCTTCATGGTACTCTGAACACGGAGGAAATCATAAAAGTCTTATTTCTTATAAATCTTTAGTTAAACTTGCAGGAGATGTTATGGAAACAATTCACTCTTACAGACATACACACACGCAACCCGACTGTCTCTCGTGAATTTGAATTTGCTGTAATCTGACACTGCAGATTTTGAAAATAGAGGGAAGGAAACACAGCATTTCCTAGGCAATTTTATAAGCAAAATCCGATAAAGAAATACAAAATTGTTGAGGCATTCTTATTCACAATCCATAATGAAGTTCAAGAGTGATTTGTCCACAGCACAGCAACAACAAAGATGGCTAAATCTATGAAACAGGCGCTGGACGACTGCTATATAAATTGAATTAGGCTTATTCAAGCGAGCTAAAAACCTGGCCAACTTGGGGTCAGGGAGTGATAAAACAGATGGGAGTGACCAATTCGCTCTCTTAGGCCCCTGGTATTCGGACGAGAAAGATAGGTTCCATCTGTTGTAGGGTATTTTTTAACACTTTGTGAATTGTAATGCATTATTATTTGTGAAGACCTTAGATGATGTTCATTGAAATAAATAAATAGATGTGAATGTGATAATTATAGTTCCAGTTGCTTTGCTTCAGATTAGGGCTTGTGGTTAGTGCGTGTAGTTTATTTATTTGTTACCTGGCTTATTAGACTTTACACAGAAGATCTCGTGTCTGGACTAGAAAATTCCTGTTTCTAGTCCCCGCTAAACGAACTATTTTTTTTTTTAAATCTTAGTACTAAGGGCTTCTCCGTCCTAGTACATCTATAACGTGGTCGATTTAGGAGCCCAATACCTATGACGTCACAAAAATGACCAGGAAGGTCAATATATATTCTTCAGTGGGTCGTGCTTGTCCGTTTTGACATCCTAGCTCATCGGTCCGAGCAATTCGTGCTCCGTCCTCTGATGCAGCAGCCATCTCAGTGTCTCCGTGCTCAAATACTCAGTAGGAATTAAATGGCATTTGAATGGCATATCTTGTCTTTGAGCCGAAACCGGTTTATGGATGCTTGCCCTCGTTAAGTACCCACTTCCAGCAGGAGGTACATTGTCTCTGCTTCCTTTATCTCAGAGATCCTAGAATACAGCGCATTTAGTCGAAATGCCCTGTCCATGCCTCTTTTTCCTTATTACTCTTACTCCTCTATTTCTTCATTTGCACCACCTTATTTTCACCCTTTCTAATAATGTATTTCATATTATTATATCATATATTATATCTCCAGTTAACATTGGTCACATGTTACAAACATTCACTATTACATTTTTTTCTAAGTAACCCAACATTGATTGCTCGTGTTTTTTTTCCTACCCTTGAACAGCCATGATTGACATGTCTACTTTCACATACACTTTGATGGATGATGAGTTCCCAAGGGAGTGTCAAAGGGTCAACATGAATGCTATAACAGGTTAAATTCTTTGACATTTGTTGGTGCAGATGATGATGATATTGTCGCTGAAGATCAATGTCTGTTATGATGTTACACAAGCAGGCATAAACATACATACATACATTACATTACATACATACATACATACATACATACATACATACAGACAGACAGACAGACAGACAGACAGACAGACAGACAGACAGACAGACAGACAGACAGACAGACAGACAGACAGACAGACAGACAGACAGACAGACAGACAGACAGACAGACAGACAGACAGACAGACAGACAGACAGACAGACAGACAGACAGACAGACAGACAGACAGACAGACAGACAGACAGACAGACAGACAGACAGACAGACGTCACGATACGATCTCAGTGATTCCAGAAGTTAGTACTTGTAATAAGTTCTTCTGGTTATTGAGAGACAAGAGAGACTATGCCCTTAAACCAAATGTTACTTTAAACCGTATTGATTTAAATGTTTCACAGTCCTTAGTCCAGACAAAGCGACCCAACCTTGGGTAATATTACCTAAAACTTTACACTGTAGCTATGAATTCTATTATCATGCCAGTGTCAGAATGTTATCTCCTGACCACAGACTGTAGAGGCCAGCGAACGGGGGAATAGCATCACACCTGAGCTGGACCGTAGGTCATAAAAAGATAACCTAACACGAATGGAGCGGACCCTAGACATTGAGGCGAGGAGAAGTTTAAAAGTTACACGTCAGTGTAATTCTGGAGAGAACAGGTGTTGGGCAGAGTTAGGAATGTTTTATCTTGATCTTGGTCACGTAGAAACACAATGGCTTCACTGACCGTCTTTCACACCGGCCAGTTTAGATTCGGTGTAAACTAGATTGGGGCACTTAAGAATGTTTGCTCTAGGGATGTCAGTCCAGAATTGACTGACAGGCCACTTGTTAGCTAATGTTATTTGTTGGGTACTCCGGAGGCGTGGCTTAAGTCATCGTCTTGAGGGTTGGGCAGAACCCAGGAAGGGAGGAGTTTAATTTGGACAATAGATTGATACTTATACTTCGAGCCTGTGGAATTCCCGTCATTAATCGCAGCCTGCCGGCAAACAAACACAGGTCGACGTAAAGGTATATTTTACTGTCGTACTCTGGTTTGGCGATAGATGGAAAAAGTTCCCAGGTAAGAGAAAATATTAATTTTTAATCTTGTATACTTAGGTTAGGGAGTTAAGCTTAGTCTATACTACCTTTTCCTAATTTGTCTGCACATTCTGCTTGAAATAGTTCTGTGTGAGTATTCAGTATCTCAGTTAGGGAACTGCTAAACTATTCCTATTTCTAGTATGTTTGTGTCACATGTTTTTCAGTGTATGTTTTCATGTGTATAAAATAAGATGTGAACCATGACATTTGCTATAATGAAATGTAATTATATTGTTTCCATGATCAGCCAAAATATGAGTTTGGACTGTGGGAAATGATGCCCAAATATGTGCAGGGATGCTGCTACGTTTTGTGTGCCCACCCTGTGATCACTTAATGTGTTCAACTAAACAGGGGATTTATAACCCCAGGGAAAGAATGATGGGTGTACAGTATTTACTGTCACTGAAAGATAATTTTCAGGACAGCATACACATATAAAATGGTTGGAGTTTCAGCACATAACCTGCCCCACGTGTTGATGTAAAAACAATGATTGGAAGTCTGAGTGAAGACGGACACAGACTTAGAAAGTCAACTATCATGACATAGCATTTGAGGGAAGGCAGGATATGTGACGTCCATGTAAGACAAAAGACCTTCAGACTAGACTGGAGAGGATGTGGGAATATGAGGAGGAGTGATGGGCTATATTTTATTATTCTATGTTATATTAATTGATACATGTATTCTTAGTGTAAGTCAAGATACTACACGTATGTGTTTTGTTTCCATGATTACAGCGCCCATGTGACGATCAGTCCATGAAAGAGACTACATTGTGTTAGACTCGGCCAGCTGGGAACGAGGTGGAGAACGAGGTGGAGAACGAGGTGGAGAACGAGGTGGGGATGAAGTGGAGAATAAGCTGAAACAGGCAGACAACAGGCAAGGAAGAGTTGGACAAGCTTGACAGTTCCTCACGGCTGTCAGAGGCTTATAAGTTGAGTTAACCCCTTTATGTTAACCTATTATCATCATTATCATACCACTCTAAACCCCGAGCTGTTTGTCTCGCTGAAGCGTATCACTTTCATTAACCAGTCACTGTTTGTGTAAATCAACAAACTGGGAATTTCATTGTAGTAAATAAAGCTGTATGTCAAGTTTTAAACTACATAGTTTGTTAAATTCCAAATGTCTGTTCTTACATGTTTAATTAAACTGTTAGGATAGAATACCATTTGGTGGGGGCTCAAATAATATAATAATTCTTTAATTATTAATAATAACACCGGGAGAAGGTAGATGACGAAGGAATCACTTGCCCTGTCTAATAATTCATTTAGTATGATAGACATCTAAAATTCCTTGCTTTCTCTTGTGGGTACCAAGTTCAGCTAATATTAATATACTTAACGAGCCAATATGGCTGTTTTCTTGGATATCCAGGACTTTGTCTGAGAGCAACATAGCTCAGATTTTAGTTCGGTTTATCTAGTGGAGAGAATGTGTTGAAAGGAAGATCCCTACTCAACAACATAAACATTTAAACCACACGTCACGTCACACATACATACATACATACATACATACATACATACATACATACGTTCGTACATACGTACGTACATACAAACATACATACATACATACATACATACATACATACATACATACATACATACATACATACATACATACATACATACATACATACATACATACATACATACATACATACATACATACATACATACATACATACATACATACATACATACATACATACATACATACATACTACATACATACATACATACATACATACTACATACATACATACATACATACATACATACATACATACATACATACATACATACATACATACATACATACATACATACATACATACATACATACATACATACATACATACATACATACATACATACATACATACATACATACATACATACATACATACATACATACATACATACATACATACATACATACATACATACATACATACATACATACATACATACATACATACATACATACATACATACATACATACATACATACATACATACATACATACATACATACATACATACATACATACATACATACATACATACATACATACATACATACATACATACATACATACATACATACATACATACATACATACATACATACATACATACATACATACATACATACATACATACATACATACATACATACATACATACATACATACATACATACATACATACATACATACATACATACATACATACATACATACATACATACATACATACATACATACATACATACGTACGTACGTACGTACGTACGTACGTACGTACGTACGTACGTACGTACGTACGTACGTACGTACATATGTACATACGTACGTACATACATACATATGTACATACATACGTACGTACATACATACGTACGTACATACATACGTACATACGTACTTACGTACATATGTACGTACGTACTGCGATCGAAATCCACTGCTAGCTGAGTGGATTTTTATCATGGTAGGGGCGTCGCAGGTCGACTCAGCCTAAAATGGTTACCAGGATGGGCTGTCCTGTGGAAGTAAAGACGGCCGACGTAATGCTGACCACATTACCCAGTGCCGATGGTCTGTAAAAATATGGGTGTTCTTCCCATACACCCGATGCGCCTAAAGGCGTGAAAAGGGATCTTTACTTTACTTAAATGATACTCTAGGATTCATTTTTGCGTTTGTAATTGTGGATGGTCGTAACACGCATAGGTCGTCTGCCGGGGAGAAGGTATTGGCGTGTGTTTATGTGGGTAGGCGGGTAACACATGTGGTAGCCAGTATTATAAGTATTTAAATGGCAATGTGACTATTGATTCAATATTATATTCTTGATTGGTAAGTAATGCTTTTTTTAAACATAAATTTATTAATCTGTTTGAGTATTTCTAGTGACATCAGTGTGATCGCTAGCGTCATGAAGTCAGCAGGGGCGTCAACACGAAGAAAATAGTGTGAGTGGAGGGAGGGGTGTAGGTGGCTGGGTGAGGGGTAAAGCCTCCTTACACGTATTCTAGAAGAGAGGCATTTTAGTGGCTTTATCCCCATTTAAGTGTGTAAATATATACATTAGAATCTCTATAAAGTGACCATCCACGGACTTTAGCAAACTGGTCAATTTTCGGGTTTGGCCACCATGTGGAGGAATATGGCTTTTTTGTACCGATACTTTAGTACCTTGAACAACCTATACCGGAGAATACGGTATCACACGAAATTACACGTAACCACGGTATTACCTCAAATCATAAACATCTTTTCTATCAAGGTTTGATCAGTATCATTCTTTCTAAAAACAAAGGAGTCTGCGTCTTATTCTTATGTTTTTGAAGTCGTGTTTGGTAGCAGAAATTTTAATGTCATAGTGTCCAGGACAGTATTGTGTCAGTAGAATCGACCGTTCCTTCTTCTTCTGCTTCTTCATTTGTCAATTATTCAAGTAACAGAAAGTGTATTGATCGGCACTCATAGAAGGAAGTAGAAAGATAGAAGAACACACTAGACAACATAAAGCTATAGTTACCGTGCCGGGAATTGAACCTGTCACCTCCAGACGGCGTCTGCGCCTCGCCATGAATACAAGTGCACTGAGAACATGATCAACCAGGCACCCCCCAAATAAAGGTGTCTTATCGGCCATGTCTATCGTACAGCTTGAAATCCACAACTATGGAGTACGGACATCATTTCAAATCATTGAAATGGCACCATAGGTTACACAAATTTATGTTAACGAAGCATATGTCGAATAACAATCACAGCAACAATTTACGAACAGGGTAGACCTTTTGCTTTGTCTAGAATACACAAACATTTAAGAAAGGTATTTAACTGGTAGGTTCCGGTGTGTATACGTCATTCCTATAAATAACATTTGAGGAGTATTCTCCTGGCTCGGTGGCTTACAGGAAATGAAGAAGGAAAAACAGAGCCACGCATCTTGGTGGCTACGGTTTATCCTCTATATCTTTTGGTGTTTATTGTTTGTTTATTCGACGGATCAACGTCATGGCAGACGGGTATAACACATAAGTGCTCCGTTCTACTTCTAAATCAAGCCTGATTCTGAAGAATCTCAGCTCAGTGCACGAACTCCATTGCACCAGCGAGATTCCTGAAATACTTCGAATAGACTTTTAACTCCAAATTGTGCCCGGGTGGACAGTGCCTTTAGAATACTCTTTTCGATTTCAAACTGCCAAGCGGTTTTTTTTTTTTTTTTTGCGCAACGATGCACACGGGCATCCAATCTTACTACCGAGCACGGCCATCTTTAGCTTTTTCTAATTTATGGAAGCTCGGTGGATTTACGCCCCTCGTGTTAATTTTTTTTTCATGGTGGCTCGTTTAGTGTCGGCTCGGGTTGTTTGTTCTTTGTCTCTACTGTGGTAGTTTACTGAATTTATGCCTCAGCTGTTTAGTGTCGGCTCTTTTTTTTTTTTTTTCTCTCTCTCTCTTTTCTTTGTCTCTATTATAGCGGTTTAAAGGGATTCTGTTGGCTTATGTTTTTTCCTCTCTGTGTCTGCTGGCGGAAGTTCGAAGAACGAACGAACGAACTTTATTTTTAAAGGGTTACAAATTAGGCACGCAGGCCTGTCTTACATTCGGCCCTTCCAAACTCCCATCTTTCACACAGCAGTTGTATTTCATAAATAACGCATTTTATGTTCATGTAATAATATGCATATTGTGAAGAGAGGGACCTATAGACACAAAGTGCCAAAATGCGGATGACGATCACCCTTGGAGATGTCACAGAAACCCCCTTCCAATTCCAATTTGATAAACAAAAATTCCAAACTTGATTCAAAACTTTTTTTCAGCCACCCGAAGGCTGCTATATGAAAGAAGGTTCCTTGGCTATTTTATTTGGTGTCCTATTTTTTGTGGTGTGAAGTCACACCTGATATTCCTGTTCTGTCTTTCTAAGTCCCAAATCCGGGGTGGTATTTGGGGTTCCGGGTCCTGGTCTGGTCCGGCTCTCTTTAACTTCTATCTCTTGTGACTTTTTGCTAACTGTTGCTGGTGCTAGGTTTAACCCATGCTGGTCGCTGCGCCGTGCCCTATTGCCAGACTGGGTTTCCGCTCTGTGAGGCCACGGGGAAAGCCTAACAAACACCACAAACCACCGTCCATACACTGTTCCTTTTCAAGACAACCAAGGCCGTAACAATCTGTTGTTGTGATAAGCCCGCCCCCCCCTTTCCCCCACCCTGACAGAGGGTGGAGAAGTAATGGAGTTAACCTGGGTTGCGAAAACAGAACTGATTGCTCGAATGTGCCAAGAGATTTGATAGTGAGGACGGAAGTGTGATAGTGACAGATAGCTTGTTAGGATGAGAGAGATGGGTTCCTGCCGCTTGTGCTGCTGGTTGGTTGAGGTTTCCTGGTCTGAAATAAGACTGAAGGTATGTAAGTCAGTGTTTAAACACATGTGGTGCGGGGGCAGGATGGCGTAAGAAAGACTGGAATCCCCGAGTGCTGGTCTCCTTTTGTACACTGCCATCAGCTATCTGCTTTAGAGCGTCGGGTGGTCTTTGGTGGTTTCCATTGTCTTCATCTTCCTGAAAATATATTAAGTTAAAAATGTGTTAGCTCATTGTTAGTAGCCTAGAGACAGTGGGAATAGCATAGGTTTAGATTGCTGGAATGCTTCAGAGGACATAAAGTGAGGGAAGAGTGAGAGGGGAGGAGAGCTTGTTCTGCTGGGTATCACTGGTACTCGCAGGATCTGGTCAGGTCACATCAGGTTGTGCAGCCGCCGGTCTGGGTTGAGGGGTGGCTCTCAGATCACTTTCCCTGTTCTTGAAATGAACTGCTGGACAAGTCGGTATGTCTTGTCCTCAGTGCACACGCTGGGGCAAATTTCGAGACGCTGATAGTGGCTGTCGGGGTGTACCTTAACGCGGTGACGACGACGTTGAGGGTTGGCAGGATGTACGTAGACAGGATTTTAACACGAGAAACATACAAAAGGGTTGTTACTCGTCTAAGTTGCTTCCAATCTCTTGATCAAGAGCTGAGTCTCAACATGTTCAGTTTTTCTCTCAATCGGCAGACTACCTGAGAGTTGTCATTTAGTGGTACATTCAGCAAGCAGACTTTACTCATGTTATAACTGAGTTTTGGGGGTTTGGCTGATGTGAACAGGCAGGACACTACATCTGTGGGAGCCACCAGTTTCGAGATCCCCTGCCAGCTCTGTTAATGCTTATTTGAGTCATTATCCGTTTCGCACGATGAGAACTTGCATCATGAGTCTGGCATGAGGTTCCATAAAATCAGCACAGAGAAGGCTGGCGCCCTAGTGAGGTACGGAGTATCTCCTTATACACATCACATCGGACTTTTTTCTCACTTTTGGATGCACACACACAGATACATACACACTCACACACACACACACATACACGCGCACGCTACTAAACAAAGACGGCCTGTGTTTAAGGATAACGCAGTCTACAAGCGATTTAATTGGGGGATGGACATGTAAAAACTCAAGTTGTGGAACAAGGCCAGAGATGGACAAACAACAGAAACATTCCGCCGGAGTTTACAGCCGGTAAACGAGAAGATTTTGAAGAAGAAGAAGAAGAAGAAGAAGAAGAAGAAGAAGAAGAAGAAGAAGAAGAAGAAGAAGAAGAAGAAGAAGAAGAATGAGGAGAAGAAGAAGAAGAAGAAAAAGAAGAAGAAGAAGAAGAAGAAGAAGAAGAAGATGATGATGATGATGATGATTGGGAGTTGTTCATATCCTGTTTTTTTTTTTTTTTTTTGCAACATAATTTATCGATGTCAGTCCATAGCGATAACTGAATTTATTGGATATACTTATCATTCCTTATGTGAGTATTCCAACCTTTCCATTTGCAGGAGTGAATGTAGTACCTTACAGCGGCAACACTTCGTTTAAAGGAACCTGCTCTGCCAGTGTAGCCACACAGACGGTAGTGAGCACGGTGCTAGCCACGAGCACAACAACCGATATACAGATGGTGACAACCACAGTAACAGACGTAGAAACATTTACAACCTATGGCATCAGCACCACGACCACGGTCAACTTTCTCACGACAACAATGACTACTACGTCAACAGTGGCCATGACGGTTGAACCACAATGCACAGATGCGCAAACAGTGTACTGTCCATGTTTCTTGTTTTCTTGTTCATATTAAGTCAATTAATACTGAAAGAAAAAAAATATGTTGGCGGGGTTTGGGTTGGGGTGGGGACGGGGGCATACTTTAAAAGTGCCTGTTCCTCAGATTAAAATACCCAGCTGCTCGTGTGCTCAAGTGCCCTGATACTTCAATGAGCCTGACTCTGTTTCAAAGGTCTGGTAATAACTAAAACTATTGCACACAAGTGGTGACTCAGATTTAGATTTAATAGAGTTATAGAACATTTAGCACTCGGTAGTTGATGTGGTTGACCGATTACTTTTACTTCCCTGTGTATTGCCTAGTATCTATTTTAGGCTGGATCAATATGAGAATACAGATGGTGGTTTGTTTCGTTTCAAAACAATAACCTCGATTCTTGCGTAGTCAATCACGAACACGCTATTTTGTCCTTCTTCTTTCTTACGTCTGTCCAAAGTGGCAAATTAGTCAGTGAGGCTCCTAATTTGAACTTAATTGTAAAGTAATATTTGCTATGCTCTTCGCGGGTCTTCTCCGCACGGTATCCTAACTCTGCCTTTTTAACTGTAAGCTTCAAAGAAAAAGCTGTCCTATGTATATTAACGGCTACATAAAAAATAAGTATATAAATGTTGATGGAAAATGTACTATAATTGTATACAACTAATCCAATTCCATTTATACTATTCACAGAGTAGTGCCGACAACAGTTACAGAAATATCTGTCAGCATTCAGCCTACAACAACTACATACATCTCTGTCAATATACAACCAACGACTGTTACGTATATCTCTGTAAGTATTCAACCTACCACAAGCACGTATATTTCTTATCTCAACTGCGATAAACAGACCGCGGACACCAGTTCTTCATGTCAAATGCAGACTGTTACGACGGAAAGACTCACCTACGTTACACCAACCATGAACGCTTGCCCGGTAGCGTCTTGTCCAACATCTTTATTAGACGATTTCGGAGAAGATGATTTAAATACTGAAATAATTGTCACTGTGACAGAATCTGATTGCACTGCGACTACCACAGCCATGCCCATTGTAAAGACAGTTGAAACAACAATATTTGGAATACCGTTCACTGTAACAACTACAGTGCTGAATACGGTACCTCTGACAGTTACCGCGCCTGATTGTTCAGCGGTTACAACAACCATTGCCAGTTTCCTAACCACAACAGAAAGCTGGACGGTCACCGAAAAATGCAACACAATAAGCCCAACTGTAACGGCAGACTGTGTGCCAGTAACAACAGTCGAAAAGGTTCTGACTACAACTGAAACCTGGACAGCCTCGCCAATCTTCAACGTCGTTACTCAAACGTTAGCTACAGACTGCCCAGCAGCTGTAACAACCACCACCACAACCATCGCCAATGTGCTGACAACAACAGAAACTTGGACTGTGACACCAGCCTATGATGCAGTTACACAAACAATAACTGCTTCATGCTCCGCCGGCACAACTTTAGCAACAGTCCTCACTAAAACTGAAACCTGGACGGCAACTCCAACATGCGATGGGTTGGCTCCTACTCTAATCACAGACTGTACTGCAACGACAACTGGCGTCGCCAGTACTTTGACAACAACTGAAATTTGGACGGCTAGCCACACTTATGATGAGATTAACCCGACTGTAAGTGCTGACTGTACCTCCGCAACAGTGACCGTTGCCAACTTTCTGACAACAACGGAAACCTATATGGCCACACCAACATGTGACGGAATCACTCCAAGTGTAAGGACAGACTGCCCGACAGTACCAGCAAACTTTAGTGTGTTGATCACAACAGAAACCTGGACGGCCACGCCAACCTGTGACCCAACAGTGCCAACGGTAGTTGCAGATTGTCCATCACTAGCAGCTACCTTTAGTCTACTGACCACGACTGAAACATGGACGGCTGCAGCAACATGTGATCTAGCTACCCCAGCTGCAGCTGTAGACTGCACTGCGACAGCCATAACCTCAACAACCACTATCTCAAATTTTCTTACCACAACTGAAACGTATACCGATATACCAACGTGTGGTTTCAACAGTCCCACAATAATTACCGTAGCCGACTGCACAGAAGCGACAACAGTAACAACTACAGTTGGTGGTCTCGTCACAACAGAAACATCAACGATAACGGCGATATGTGACATTGTAACACCGCCAATTATATCAGACCACTCTAGCACTACTGTTATCAATAATGTTATTACTACAACTGAGACATGGACGGCAACACACAACTGTGACTTCATTACCACGACTGTAACCGCAGACTGTGATGTAAAACCAACCGACAATAGAGTTATTATGGACAGTAAAGCGTGGACGGATACACCTCCTTGTGGTTTTACTACCACAACAGTAATTGCAGATTGTGCAGCAACCCAAACCGCTGCAAGCGTACACGTTCGATCTGATTTTTGGATGACCACACCATCGCATAATCTTAAGACCACGTTTGCAACTTTCGATTGCGTGACAGCACAAGCGACTGTGGTGAGTGTGGTTACCACTACCGAAACGTTGACAACCATGCCGAAATGTGAGGTAATCACACCAACTGTAACCGCTGACTGTACATCAACATCAACCAACTTTAGCGTCTTCGCAGAAACAAAAACTTTGAAAGCGACATCGACTTGTGACGTCATTGCCCCAACTGTCACTACAGGATGCGCAACAGTGCCGGCAAACAGCGTTCTCACTGAAACATGGACGGCCACTTCAGCGTGTGACTACAATATCGCATCTATCCCTGGGATAGACGACTGTACCGTACTGATGACAACAGGTGTTGTGACAACAACCGAAACGCCCCTGCACACATGTGATGTACTCACGCCGACAGTAACTTTGCTGATGGGTTGCGAATCTTCAACAGCCTTGGCTAGTACACATACAACGGCTGGAACTTTGCAGGCTAACGTAGCTTCCAGATCGGATTGCACAACACAAATTTACGACAATGTCTATACCATAACTGAGACTCGGACGGCGACACAAGGCTGTGAATTGATTGCTGCATCTTCCGGCCTTGGTGTCGGAATAACCACAGACGCTATTGTTACCCCAGCAGTCACTCAGAGTTTAGATCACCAGGACTCAGGAGCCAGTGTAAGTCAAGTGATCAGTTTCTTCGGGCTAAATGCTTTAATATCATCATAGTTTTAACATCGTGCTCAACACATTAACATATATAAAATGTGTGTGTGTGTGTGTTTATGTATACATACATACATACATACATACATACATACATACATACATACATACATACATACATACATACATACATACATACATACATACATACATACATACATACATACATACATACATACATACATACATACATACATACATACACATACATACATACATACATACATACATACATACATACATACATGTATACATACATACATACATACATACATACATACATACATACATACAAACATGTACATATGTACATACATACATACATACATACATACATACATACATACATACATACATACATACATACATCCATCCATCCATCCATCCATCCCATACATACATACATACATACATACATACATACATACATACATACATACATACATACATGTCTACATACATACATACTATACACACACACATTATTTTCTGGCAGTGCGCAGTACCAGCACTAACTTTTCTATCAACAAAGCCATATATATATCTGTTATATATATATATATATATATCTATATATATATATATATATATATATGCCTATATGTCTGTGTGTGTGTGTGTGTGTGTGTGTGTGTGTGTGTGTGTATATATATATATATATAAATGTAACAACAGTGCTGAAAGCACATGCTCTAACTGTACAAGACTTAACGAGGGCGGATCTTGCTGGTCACACTTGCCACCGCCATGGGCTGTGAGTTCCTTAACTTCTTATAATAATGGCATCCGTCAGTCCCGGGGGACTATGGAGATATGCCGCTGGCTTTGGGAACATCATCTGCTGTGACTGTAAAGTCCGATGCGGGAATGGCAGTCTTTGCCACACAGGATACACACAAAAGCAGATACTCCCTCGTTGTGAGGCAGTTTTACTCTCCGGTTCCTCCTCTCCACAGCTCGTTGTGTTCGGTTTCTTTCAAAATGTGACAGTCCGTCTTTCACTTTCTGTCTCCATAGTAGTCGAGCTGCAGCTGATTTTTCCCATGTCTCTGTGCCTATGTTGGTATCTATTAGGTCACGTTTGCATACATCTTTATAGCGCAGCTTTGGCCTTCCTGCAGGTCTATTCCCAGTCACCAATTCACCATATAGGAGATCTTTTGGAATACGACCATCCTCCATGCGGGAGACATGTCCCAGCCAGCGCAGACGTCTTTGCTTCAGTATACAATACATTGATGGTATTTTTGCTCTTGTGGGCACACATTCGTTGGAGACAAGGTCTCGCCATAATATACCAAGGATGCGTTTCAGACAGCGCATATGGACGGTATTCAGTCTTTTTTTCCTGTGGAGCATAGAGTCCAGGATTCGCCCTTTCTTATACGTTTGTTTAGTTCTGCATCCAGAGAATGATTGCTTGAGATACGTGAGCCTAGGTACTCAAACTCATTTAGCGCAATATAACACTGCCATCTGGAAAGACGAAAAGATGACTACACGCGTGTATGTGTCGGTGTGTGTGAAAACTTGTGTATAATAACATGTGAAAAGTAAAAACACAGGCGGAATAATACGGTCACATCTAGTCACATCTATAAGGCAACAGTAATGATAAGATAAATAAGGCAACAATAATGATAAATAAGGCAAAAGTAATGATAAATATCTACACCAGATTATTTATTTTACATAATTAATTATAAAATTTACTAGGTAACATACATTAGCTTCAGTAGTTGTTTGCTATTACTACTAAACGGTCGGTTCTTTATATCACTGTTCAAATCAACGCAGCCTGGTCTGCTACTTAATCTCCTTTAGGTCGGAATCACCGCCTACTCCAGAGTCGGCCGTGGATGGAATCGAACATGGTATCTTGGGATTACAAACCGCGTGATAGAGACCAACTTAACATAAAAAAGGCAGCTATGTATACTATTGAAAGCTCGTGCTGGCTCGGTGAATTATTAATTCGGTGGGTGATGTGGTCAACATCACGCCGACCCCCTTTACTTTCCATGATCTGGTAAGTATTTTAGGCTGAGCGACCTGGGAGCTAAGGTAATTTTGTGTGTGGAAAATGTCGACTCGATGCGGATTTGAATGTTGCTAGTTCACATTTCTATAAGCCAGCTGCTTCTCGACGATTATGTGGTGAATATTACGCCTGTTGCTTATACTTGCTTCGTAAATCCGTGGTTTCGGGTTCGATCCCAGCTACGGATGAAAGCTACACTACGGTGGCTCCTAGTACTAGGTATTTACACATCAAATGTTTACGATGACAAAACACAAGCATCAGTAATACAGTAAACTTGTCATTTCTTTGCAGACGTCCAGCAACCTTGTGACAAGACGTGCTAACGATTCCGACGGCAGACAAGAAGAACTAGATGCCATTCGCTATTCATTGATTCACCATTTGCTGCTTCCCACGGCCAATTTGTCCAGTAGACGAAGGATGAAAGAAAGCATCGAAGATAATCGACTGACAGCCAAAATTCCTGGAATATTCGCGTGTTGTCTTTTGGGAGGTTGTTTTGGACTGTTAGTATTGCTAGACTCAACTGTCTTGATAAGAGAGTTCTCTAAGCTCGGAAGACATCTTAAACTTATCAGAAACAACGTATCGGTAGAGGGCTAGGATGTTTTTTAAAAACAAAAAAGAAAGTGGATCGGATGTGTAACTTTTTCGGTTAAGGTCAAAAATAGGGCACATTATGTTAAATTATCACCATCACCATCATAGCCCCATAATACCAAGTGTCACTAGGTCACCAGATGAAGTTTTATGTCTGATAAGTTCCCTCCACCTCTGTCAGATGCAATGGACTTCGTTTTTGTATATTTGAGGCCTGTCCAGTCAGCCAATTCCTGCGTTCAGGTCTTTCTTGGTCTGCCTCTTCTCCCCTTTCCGTTTACTGAGTCGTGTAGTATTGTTTTGGAGAGATTTCAAACTGGATGAGAAGTAGAACTAGCCAGCTTCACATTATTAGAATTCAAAAAGACAAATGAAAGTTGCAGCTTAAAAACCTTCATCAGCATATGGCAGGAATAGGTAATGTTACAATTAAAAAATAAGAATACACAAAATCACTTAACTGATATATCTTCGAGAGAAACCCACATGTCTATCAAGCCAGTTGAAGCTCTGATACAGGTGTGAATACAGGAAATGAATACTAGCCTTATACAGTTGTGGCAGGTAGATCTTATTACATGTCCGTACCGTTGTATTTTCCGTATTTCCGTGATCATTACTTGTATGTTCATTTCCAGTTCTGGTGTTTATGTCTACGTTTCACAGCCGTATGTAAGGGTACTCATAGCTAGTGTTCTAAGCAGTGGTAGCTTTTTAATAATACTTGAAGTTTGCTGAGGACTGATGTTGTTTTGGCAGTTCTTGGTATGATTACTGGTTTCAGCAGCAGGTCACTTAGAGGTTTAGTTCTTGTTTTGTTGTTGTTGTTATTTTTATTTTTGGTTTTTTTAGACGATGGATCAACATCGTGGCACAAAGGTAGTAACCCATAAGTGCTCCGTTCTTATTCTGACTCAATCCAGAGTCGCAAAGAATCTCAGCGCAGTGCACTAATTCCAAAGCACCGGCGAGGATCATGAAATACTTTCGGCAGATTTTTAACTTTGCCCGGGCATGGCCGTTATGCTACTCTCTTTCGATCTCCAAATGCTAAGGGTGTTTTTTACGGGCTCAACAATACACACGGACGTCCTATCTTATTACCCAGAGTCCAAGGGAAATTACTAGAAGTCCATTGTTAAAAAAATCCCAGCCTTCGCAGGGGTTTGAATCCTTGACCTCCAGCACTCGAGGCAGACGCCATGCCTCAAGACCACGCAGCCTCCAGGTCACTTAGAATGGATCCTAAATATATGTACTGATAAATTTGTTCTATTTTTTTTAAACCTCTGACAAATATTGGTGTATTGATACCATCTAGATTATTTGTTTCTAATTTAATTTTGTCTTCATTAATTTCTAGCCCTTGTCAGTAGATGATTCAGCAAGTAAACCCACGAGTTAAGTTAGCTCTTCTTTCCCCTGTCAACCCGTCTATGTGTCTTGAAAATCTTAGAACTGTTAAGATTCGGCCTCCTATACTAACGGCACCTTGTTATTTTTTTAAAGAGTATCTGTCCCTGCTTTTTCTACGATCATACTATACCGTGCTGGGGAGATAAGTCAGCCCCATCTGACTGAAGGGACACGAGCCCCGAAGTTCTTGTAACTACACCTCACACATGTTCATACCCACAGTGTCTCTAATTGACCTTGTCCACTGACTTGTTGATCGACTCCAGCACGTTGTACCAGAAACCACGTCATCCATTGCTATCCTGTGTAGTTCAGGTGACGTTAAATATGACCAAAGTATTTCTGTTTGTAAGACGTAACGCTACTTAGGAATCACTTTGCATTGATTTTCATATTGTATTGAATGCTAGCATTTTTCGTCTTCTCTGTTGGAATTATTATTCTAAGAATCTGTTTCTGCAAAATTGTAGTCCAGAAACTCCCTGTGTGCGAATGCCCGGGGAGATTAGACCTTTTGCTTCTTAAGAGGCGACTAATTAGGGATTTGCTGAAACAGATTTTGTTGTGCGGAGTCGCCGTGGATCGGAAGGTCGTCGGTTCGCATCGTGGCGGAGCCGGACTTTTTTCAAAAATGACCTTGGCTCTCAGGTCGACCCAGCCTTGAGTGGGTACTGGGTGCAGTTCCGGGAAAAAAGGCGGCCGGCGTGATGCTGACCATATCACCCATTTTGTGCCGATTGGTCTATAAATAATATAGGTCTAGCCCTATATGCCCTATACGCCTAAAGGCGTGGAAAAGGGTCCTTTACTTTACTATTTTTTTTAGTGTGTTGGGACGAAAGACACAGCTATCAAGCCTAGGTGTGTGTAAACCACAACACAATGTGCCAGTCTTCCTTTAAGGACGAATACATAAGTTCAAACGCGTGAATTTCCTTGTTATTGTCAAGTGGTTTATGACTCACGTCTGCATGTTGCTACAAGAAAGTGTATGCTCTCAACATGTTTATTCGTTTGTATTCATTTGCTGGTGTAGTGGACATGTCCTAGATTCTTGATACTTATACATCTCTGAAAGGCCTAAGCCACCCCTGCCCATGCTGTGACCGCGTAGACATATATATATATATGTACATTCTCTTTCTTGACTAGTTCTTTTCAACAATTGTCTTTCTGATATACACTGTTATATTTTTGCTGACTGCTCTTCGCGGATTGTTTCGCATAAATTAAACTTTATAGTCAACAGTTTTTATCTTCCTCGTGATTAGAAAATGGTTTCCATGAAGAGTATGTCCTCTGTTAAACTGTAATTGTGTACCAATGATAAGATATGTAGATATTTGCTGCAAATTACACGTTTCTGATTATGCAAGCATATTGTTATTGTTGTGCTAACGTAATATAACAAAATACGCTAACATCCTATGGTCGTATCTTCATAATTTTGGGTCTGGTATCCGAAAGATGTCCGTCATTAATTTTGAAAATTGTCAGAGGTGTTAATTTAAAAAAAAAATATATTGCTAAATTACTCGTTTTTTTTTTATTTTCCTGTGTGTGAAAAGTTTTCTGGTTCTGTCACTGTGAATGCAAAAAAAATCAAAGGGAGAAAGAACAAATGGGAAAGAAAGAGTAAACGCCACTAGTTTCTCTCATAAAAAAAAAAGTTTAAAAAAAAATATGAATTCTTTTCCACTCCTTCGGGAGTATATTCCATATATGACTAGACCAATCGCGCGGCCACCTTTACTTCCTACGATTATCTGGTTCCCCTTTCAGGCTGGGTCGGCCTGGGAGCTAATGTCATTTTAAAAATTAATTTCTTCTCCCTTCTTCTACAACTACTTATTAATACATAGGCAAGGCCTAGTCAAACCACGTGAACGGACTACATTCTGTCTTGAATCAAGCAAATGAATATAACCATCACGTTTAACATCTGTTTATTTTACTTAACACAAAACTCAAGTGGTCCACAAATTAAAATACATATACAAACAACATCGTGTCTACACAGGCCACACATCAAGCACTCCAGCTAACAAAAGTGAAAGTTCGCCTCTAGCGACTAACGAGCCAGACTCTACCTCGGCTCGGTCAATCGCACCTGTGCCGCGATGAGACCATGTGCGATCAGCTTCAGCAACTTACGACGGTCAGCCGAGAACACACCGGGAGAGAGAGAGAGAGAGAGAGAGAGAGAGATAGATAGATAGATAGATAGATAGATAGATAGATAGATAGATAGATAGATAGATAGATAGATAGAGAGAGAGAGAGATAGATAGATAGATAGATAGATAGATAGATAGATAGATAGATAGATAGATAGATAGATAGATAGATAGAGAGAGAGAGAGAGAGAGAGAGGGAGAGAGCGCACAGCGCAGTTCAGGCCTTTTTATAAATTCACGTGCCTGGCTCGCTAGCTCAGCTGACTGAACCTGACTGCGCGGCGACCGGGTGACGAACTCCTTGTGGTCCGGGTTCACGCCCGGGGGTAGGCAGAAAAGCCACATTTCTCCCAGATATACGGTATTTATCATGTAATCAAGGCCGAATGGTTGCGATATCCATAGTATTTGGCCAAAGGGTTAACAACTCATAGTTTCTGGATATTTAATTAATGACTCTGCCACTGGCCAGATTTTTAGTCCATGAGTTTAATCCAACCAAAATCAAAAGATCTTTTTTTGCATCCTGCCACAATTGCATCACACACACACAAAGAAAAATGCACCTGAGCCAGACAACATCAAATTAGGAGGTAGTTGAAGCATTTGGGCTATTTTGGACCTGAAATAATAACACAAGTGGCTATTGATTTGGAATTGAAGATACCAATAACACAACTAAGTCTTATAAATTACATTGATAATTATAGTGGCTACATTGACAGTGTGTATATTAAAATCTATATTTATATTGGTGTTTTAAAAAAAGATCTTTACTCTTTATTGGCAAAGATACCAGGCACATGTGGAAAAGTTAAACATTGTGAAAAGGTTCTCCTTAAAAATGCACTAAAAGTCTTATGAGGGCTCTGACCACATTTGCCCTGTCATGTATCAATTTACTACCCAGCGGTGCAGATCTAGCCAGTCTGTCTGCCTTTCATTACCCACCCCGCCGGCATCGCCTGGAGAAAAGATCCAAAGTATGCTCACTACCCGTGACCTTGCAAGTAAAGCTACTACTCTACTTCTTGTTTTCTTCTTCTTAACTTCTCAATGAAGTGACAAGGGAATCTGGCCAACACACAAGACTCAGAGAAACAGCAAAACAACACAATATCAAATGGCTACTGGTTCCATCGGAACTGGAACGAGCTGATGCTAAAGACGAGGAAGGGGCGCTTATGGGAATATCATAAAGTGCTGTAACGCGTATCGTCTCCTCTCCCTGCCAGCTTAATTTGTTTCGTTTCAATATTTTGAAAAATAAATTTATACTTTTCGTTATGGCGCCGAGCGGCAGAAATAAAAGTCGGATCTCTCTCAAATAATTTCGGAAGAGTTTGTGTTGCACAATTTGTATATTTAATTATTTACTTGAAGTATGCTTGTTTACAGTTGTTACTGAATTTCTCATAACTGTTATACTCATTAGAAAAAAATAACAATTGATCGACGGATTTTTCATGCAAAAAAGCACAAATAAATATTAAACGACGTTTATTAAAATATTATGTTTGTGATGTCCCTACTTAACTTAACTCCTTTGTTCACCAGCTGTAAGCGTAAGCTCTTGCGGAAAGTCCTGGTTGTTCGTAATCTGGACTTTGGCTTTGTGCCTAGGGCATAAGTACGATTTTGCCTGTACATCAGTTTTAGTTTTACTAGCTTGTATGCTGGCTGTTTCTTGCCGCTCGTGCAGATGCACTCCTCCGACTTTGAAGGAAATGTCCGCTATCCTCCGAATAACGGGCACAGATTATGGCGGCCGCAAAAAAACCCTAACAGAGCCTCAGTCACGTGTCAATTGCTCACTTCCGGCGACTTATTTGCTCACTTCCGGCGACTACTGCCCCCGCCGAGAGTATCCCCCTAGGCCGCTGGGGCTAAACTAGATGGCTGGGACTCACAAGCATCTTCCACATTTCATGCAGCTTTGGTCGTGAGTCCCAGCCAGCTAGTTTAGCCCCAATCAATGGGGATACTCTCGACGGTGGCGGTAGTAGCAGAAATTCACAAATTAAGTCACCGGAAGTGGGCAGTTGACACGTGACTTAGGCCCTGTTTTTGGCCGCCATATATTGTGCCCGTTATTCGAAGTATTGCCGAAATGTCACTTTTGAGTCTAAATAAAAAATATTAGAATAAATGGCTATCATCGGAATGACGGTCCCAAATTATCGAGGCCAAAAATATAACCTAACAGGGCCTCAGTCACATGCCGATTACGGACTTCCGACGACTTAAATTGCGCATGCTTCCGGCGGCGGCCCGGATTTGGGCTAAACTAGATGGCTGGGACTCATGAGCAGCAGCTAACGCATCTCCTGCAGCTTCCTTCATTTTATTTGCTCGTGACTCCCAGCGTGAGCGGCGTTTAGGATACTCTCGGCAGTGGCGGAAGTGCGCAATTCGGCGGTGGTGGTATAGTCCCTGGAAGTCCGCAATTGACACGTGACTGAGGCCCTGTTAGGGTATATTTCGGCCTCGATAATTTGGGACCGTGTTCGGAAGTTGGCTGAATAATCAATAATAATACAGCTGGGCTACTTGAGGTGTAAATTATAAATGCCATTTTTGTTTGTTAATTTAGGTAATAATTTATGTAAGAATGATATAGATTCCATGGACACCATGAATATGATAGATTCATTCATTAAATATTTTAATTATAAATAACTCTTGGGAGATAGAACCTTATTTGGAGTTTTAGTCCCAAGACGGACCCATGCAGAGGGTGAGGGGATTCACTTTGAACACATAAACACACAAATACGCATGCACACACACAAATTATAAGAAAAAAAAAGTATTGGCTATCTTCCGAATAACAGTCCCAAATTATCAGTCACATGTAAATTGCCGACTTCCGCCACCGCTGAGAGTATCTCCTACGCCGCTATGCGCGGGGCTAAACTAGATGGCTGGGACTCACGAGCAGCATCTCCTTCAGCTTCCTTCATTTTATTTGCTCGTGAGTCCCAGCCATCTAGTTTAGCCCCGGGAGATACTCTCTGCGGTGGTGGTAGTCACCCAAAGTCCGCAATTTAGATGTGACTGAGGCCCTGTTAGGGTATATTTTTGGCCTCGATAATCGGAGGATAGCCAAAGTATTTATTTAGCATAAATAAAGCCATATATATTACTGAAAAAATCTAATGAACTAACAGTCTTTATATATCAAACTGAAATCTCAGCATTTATTCAAATTAGTTTAATTATCCTTACGAGTGAAATCTGATCGTCAGGCAGTTGCGTAGATAAAGATCTTATTTAGCAAATCTCTAAGCATCATAGTCAGCTTCTTTAGCTTATATGTTGCGAACAAGCTTTGTAATTATGGGACACCCGGTTTGGTTCCAGCCGTGGGTGATTTGGCAGCAGACCACTTTACGTTGATTTTGAAAATGGCATTGAGGGCCGACAGAAAGAGAGCAAAGACAAACTACTGAATATAAAAGTGCATTGTAAAACAAAACATCCAGAAGATACTGGCATTCATTCTGATTCATTTAGATTACACTAAAGCATTTTATAAAGTGAAACCTGAGGAACTTTTCAAAATGTAAACATATCAAAACATTGATGGGAAAGATCTCAGAATAATTAAGAAAATTCACAAATGCCAGCTTTTAAAATAGGAAATAGTTTGGGTACATATGAAGAGATAAAAAAATGATTAAGACAGGGATGTGTTTTGTCACCTGACCTCTTCTCTGTCTGTAGCGAGATGATATTGAGAGAGATCAAATATGCACAAGGAATTAGAAGAGGAGGTTATAAACAACATACATTATGCAGATGACACTATTGATAGCTGAAAATGCAAATGATCTACTACAGTTATAGGATACTGTAGTGAAGGAGAGTGAAAAAAAAAAGGTCTATCCTTGAACATAAAGAAAATAGAGGTAAGGGTTATATCAGAGACAATACTACCACCACAGTGTGATATTAGAATAGAAGATAAAAAGTTAAACCAAGTCGATTAATTCCATTATCTGAGTTCAATCATAACATCAAACGGAAGCTACGTGTCAAAAAAATTAAGAGCAGAATAGGCCAGGCTAAGGCTTCATTTCACAGAAGGAAGAACATTTTGTGCAGTAGGTTCCTCTCCCAGCTGCAGGCGATTTGTCTTGCGCTGGTTTTGGCAGTGCTACCGAGAGCTGACCATTCAGGAAGCAGTAGCAAACTACAGAACGTAGCATTTGCCTAGAAAAACCACAAAAGCCCAAAAAATGCTGGGGTCGGTTCTGCAACGTCCTGTAAAGAATACCCAACTAACTTTACAAAAATGTTTTTTATAATTTTCCCTAGATAAATATGATTGTTTGAACAGAAGCAGGGATAATGGCATCGAACAAAACCACCTTTAAAGGGTAAGCCACATATTTAAAAACTACATATTTAATTAATATAATTTCAGATTGGGAACTGTATTGACGTAGTGGCTAGACACTTAACCTGCCGCCACGAATATCTTTCTTTCAAATCTGCATGAAGTCTGATTCTTGTTTTCTCTCTCCAAAACCTTGGTTTCCAGGTCAGCCAATCCTTAAATGGGTGCCAGGTAATGTCCTGGGAAGTAATGATGACCATATCACCCACAGAGTTCCGATTGGTCTATTAAAATATGAGTTTAGCATCATATATCTGCTACACCACTAGCGTTAAAAAAAGGATAATTTCAAATATTTTTTTGTGACTCTCTGTTTCCATTCTTAATGATATTCTTAGTCTCATAAACTTGGCAGTTCATTTTTACATTAATTTGTTTACTTGAATTAAAGGAATAGGCATTTTTAAAATGTA
The DNA here is from genome assembly GCA_905116865.2 of Candidula unifasciata. Taxonomy (NCBI): domain Eukaryota; kingdom Metazoa; phylum Mollusca; class Gastropoda; order Stylommatophora; family Geomitridae; genus Candidula; species Candidula unifasciata. The sequence continues at coordinate 176,870 of CAJHNH020000561.1, forward strand.
CCATGGTACTTCGGAATTCGAACGGCTCAAAACTTGAACAACTTGGAATCCATACAAAATTTTCCTGGTAATGTTGCCTCAGAACACTGCTTTGGAAACCGAATGCCTGGCACGTGCTGATCACACGACTGAGCTGGCAATGCAAGAGCTTCAGCACCTTTACCAGCAGCAGAAGGAAGAAACTGCAGAGAAATGGAGGAATGTCGCTGTAGCTACAGAGATACGTGCAAAATTATGGACACACAGGCAGACAATTCTTATCAGCTGTCTGTACTCTTGGCAGAGCACTTATGGTTTATAACAGTGTGCAATGACGATGGTTCACATCTCCCAACTTTACCTTTTTTATATGTATAAAAATCTCTCTCCTACACGCTATGCTGTCACTCTTCTTCTTCTTTGTGTTCATTGGCTGTAAACTCTGGTGGAAAGTTCTGGTTGTTCGTCCACCTCTAGACATTAGTCTTTTTCCAGACCTGCATGTTGCGTGCACATCCGTTTTACATATCTGACTTACTTGTATGTAGATTGTTGGTTCCTTGCCTCTGAAGCAGATGCACTTTGACTTTAAAGGAAGCCCCTAATTAGTTGACTCTTACGACATGCTTGTTGGGGAGGCAGTGGGTCTGTTCTTGTTTTCCCCACAATCGGGTCCCGGAACCAACACAGAGAGCTATACTATCACTATTGCAAACAGTATTACTACTACTACGACTCAGCCCGCATGTGGAATCACCTCATTGTCGTTGTTGAGACCGTCCACTCCCATGGCATTATTCTCTTCTTCTTATTCACAATCAAAACCCCCTTTGTAAACCACTTTGCTAAGACACAGCTAAGAACCTGAGTGAAACCAGCTGTCATTAAACACACTCTACTGTCTCTTTGTAACACAGATGTTACACTGCCTACCAACACTTACATTGTAATACGGTCAAACTAACTCATTATCACAAACTAACCGATACTACCTTAAATCAATTATGAGAAACCGTGCGGTCAAAACACAGCATGTCTTGATCCAGTCCGGTTCTCTGTGCAACTCCCCTTCAAAACCCTTCACCCGTCCATTTTGTCCAGTCAGCCGCTCACCACCAGTGTTGGTTGTGTCTTGCACCGGTAAAAGTAGCTTTACCTACTTTACTATAGGGGCTTGTTCACAAGAAGCCATGCTAACAGCACTGGTATCATTCACACCTACACAAAAGTTCAGCAGCCCTGGGAAAATATATTTGCTAAAAATAGCACTTAGGTAGGATGTTTTTGTTAAAGAAAACTAATTTTTTAATAGATATTATGACATCAAAATTTCTTATTAATCAGTGACTAAGAGACTGGGTTAAGAATTAGTCATTTAACTTAATAGTTGAAATAACAACTTTTTAGGATAGAAAGTAACAGTAACACTTATCTTATAATGAAAGAGTTAATTGAAACCATTTAACCCAGAGAACCAAGATTAGAAACTTATCTACTTGGACCACTGAGTCAGCTAAAAATCATGTTTGTTTTCTGTACATGTATGCGTCCTAAAATTGTTGATGGTTTTGACTTGCTTGTATTAGGTTCACATTTAGGAAACTGGGATCAGCTGCTTCTGATCCCACTGCTGGGCCACCTTCAACAGTCTCAAGTAAGCTGCCTGAAAATGGTTGGTTGTCAAGACCTCCAGTTGTTTCAAAGACTCCCTTGCAGACAAACCAGACAGCAGCTTTGAAGGTATATAATATGTGTGTGAGCAAAAGTGGGAGGGGGGGGGGGCATGTGTGGTAAGAGAGAGATTAATTTGTATTATTACCAGAATCGCTGTTTATTTCTTGAAACTTGAGCTGGACCAGGTCAGCCCAGCTACATATGGATATAATTAAATTTTTTTAAAGGAAATTATTGATAAACATTGAAATTAAAGGACCTTATTCAAGCCTTAGGTGCATCGACATATAGTGAGAGACCTGTATTTTTATAGATCATTTGGCACTTTATTGTTGATGTCAGCATCACAATTATTGTCTTTACTTTCTAGAAATCACCTGGTATCTATTTTAGGCTAGGTTGACCTGGGAGCCAAAGTCACTTTTAAAACAAAATCCAGCACGATATGCATTTGACCCTTAGACCTTTGGTCCGGCAGGCGAGTATCTAACCGTTGCGCTATTGCGACTCCTAAAGTTATGGTGGTGGACACGATATTGACCACATCATCCATCAAGTTCCAGTTGTCTGTAACAGTCTAGTGCCAGCATCATTTACCCAATTTGCTTATAGGCGTGTCACACTCGCCATCGCCATGGACTGTGAGTCCCATACCTCCTCATAGCACAATATAACGCTGTCGTCTGGAATAGACTGAAAGGTGCCAATCATTATATGCATTCCTCCTATGGGTTCCTGGGCTTCATTTTGGAGAAAACAAGAATAGACCCACTGCCTACCCAAGAGTACATCTGCCTGAGAGGCGAGGAACCAACAGTCTGCATGCAAATGAATCAGATCTGTGAAACAGATGTGCAACCAACACTCAGTTTCTGGAAGAGGACTAGAGTCCAGAAGTGGATGAACAACCAGAATCTTCCACCGGAGTTTATAGCCAGTGAACACAAAGAAGAAGAAGTTTATAGGCATGAACAAGTTTCTAAATATTGACATATTCATTCAAATCTTTGGCTAAGCACCAGCAAACAAACTGAAGTCAGTATTTTGAGACTGCATGTTTCCTATAGCAAGATATGGAAGGACCATCTTGCAGTAATTAAGGGAGAAACTAAGGGCTTTTGAACTGAAATGCTGTTGGAGGTTTCTTAAAATTCCTGGACCAACAAGAAGAGAAATACAGACATTCTGAAAGATTTGAATGTCAAGGAAAATTGGCTTGTAAACAGCATCATATCTCAAAAAACGAAATACTTTAACAATATGAAAAACCACAATGGATTGGAAGGATCAGTAGCAGAGGGCATCACGTCGGGTAAGATTGGCAGGGACCTATCAGGATGAAGATGATCACGGGACACAAGAGACATGTTGGGCAGGAAAGCTGATAAGGACTGAATTTCTCTCAGGTGTGCTGTGATGGAAGTGACATATTTAATGGACCTGCTACTTGACGATGAATCTCTGAGGTAAGTACTGAACATTTTTCTGCGAAAGAAAACACATAGATGAGTGACGGTCACTTCAGTTCAGCTCCTTCTTTAAAAAATTTGTTAACACATCTGCAACAGTATTTGCTTATACAGTAGATTATTTACTTGTCGGCCATAGGTTTTCTTCAGCCTCTTCATGTTCACCGGCTGTAAACTTTGGCGGAAAGTTCAGGTTGTTCATCCACTTCTGGAATTCAGTCCTGTTCCAAAATATGAGTTTTGCCTGCACATCCTTTTTACAGATCTGGCTTTTTTGTATAGAGACTGTTGGTTCCTTGCCTCAGTATCTCTCATAAATTACATCATTTTCTTCTGTCCTTCATCTCTCAAAAGAGCTTGGGTTTAACCAGCCCTTTTTAAAATTGGTCATGACTGAATGACAGATTTAATCTCACACTACCCTCCTTCACCTCCTCCTACAAAATGCATGGTTCATTACCATGTTACCCTTGTTTATATCTCCTCCTTGTGTGGGTGTCGGGCCCCATTTTGAGCTGCGAAAGAACAGGACCCTTGCTCCTTACAAATTATTTTGTAGAAGGTGACTGATTAAGGCGTTTGCTAAAATCAGATGTGTTGAAGAAATCATAGCATTGCTGAAAACAGCATGCCAATCACCTTTTTAAGGGAAATGTGCATTTCCTTATGGAAATGTTAACTTCAGACGCAGAAGTGCATTTCCTTTATGGCACCTGTTAACTTCAGATGCAGAAATGCATTACCTTGTGGCACTTGTTAACATGAAACCGCAGAATTGCATAACCTTATGGCACCTGTTAATTTCAAACACAGAAATGTGTTACCTTGTGGCACCTGTTAACTTCAAACGCAGAAATGCATTACCTTGTGGTACCAGTTAACTTCAACCGCAGAAATGCGTTACTTGTGGCACCAGTTAACTTCAAATGCAGAAATTCACTTCTCTTATGCACCTCTTTATTCCACTAAAACATTTAGCATATAACAAGTATTTTTTTGTTGTTGTTGTTGTAAATTAACTGTTTTTATTTTGTTTTTAACAGCAGAATGTAAATGTCCAGGCTTCGATCAAGTCATTTGTCAATAAGAAACAAGTGGCAGTAGCAGCTGTAATGCCTCAGAGGTCAGTTTTATGCTTGATTTTCAAAAATGATTACTGTGAAGTGCATAAACTAGTGAATTTTCAAGCTTGTTTATCAATTAGTAGTTTTTTTTTTTAATGTCAGTATCTGTGGCTTAAACGTTGTGAACACGCTTCATAATTCTGTAGTGGCAAATTCAGTCTCAGTTGTAGGTGATTGGGCAGCAGACCGCCTTCCATTGGCTTAAACAATGGTATTGAGAGCCGGCTGTTCATGCATTTTTGTCCATGTGGGTACACACACTTTTACATGCACACATGTTAACACAGACGCACACACTGTTTTGACTTTAGTCTGCCGTCCTTCGGAAATAGTTTTATATTGTCCATCTAGCAAACTATACATAAGGTTGATTTAGCCTCATGAAGTAATTATTAGAAATCTAGATAGAAGCTGGCAGAAGAAGAGAGCTGGCCATCCTACATATCAACTCTTTCAGTTCTAAGCAACAGTCACTGTGTAAGACATTAATTGGCTCTTTTACTTAATTCTCTACCATTGCAAATTTATTCTGTTCTTTTTTCTTTTTTTCCTGAAGTCCATACCGCGTGGCATTAGGTAGTCATGTCTTATCCTCAACATTCTGTCTCAGGTATTTTCAGTCAATTTTGACACAGATGATCTTTCAAGCCATAATGTCAGACTGTTCAGCATCTTCTCTCTCGGCCCTTCTCCCCTCCACCTTTCCCACCATCACAACGTACTCCAGTTTTCTCTTTCTTATGATATGACCAAACATTGTAGATTGTCTCCTCCTTCATGTATATTTGAAAATGATATCAGAAATTATGTCACTTCATATCCCCTTGACAGCGATATAAGAAATTCCATCACTTCATATCTCGTATGAAATAACAGTTTCCATCACTTTGTATCCCTTTGTCAGGGATGTAAAAAATTATGACACTTCTTATCCACTCTGACTAGGAAGGCTAATCCAGAAAAACAGATGCCTGCAGAAGTTGGATGGTCAGCTGAAAGGCACAAATATGTAACTGTGATGTAAAGGGAGCACAGTGCATTTACATCTTCAGATGAATACAGAAGACTAAGATATTCAGTATGATAGTGAAATAATAATTTCCATCTCTTCATTTCCATTATGGTAATATTAGAATTTCCATCTTTTGAAATCTACTATGATAATGATATAAGAATTTCCATCTCTTCATATTCACTGTGACAGTGATATAAGCATTTCTGTCATTTCATATCATTATGATAGTGATATAAGATGATATAAAAAATCCTGTCACTTCTTACCCTTATGACATTGATATTGGACATACCCTCTCATGTTAATGTGTCAGTGATATAAGAAATCCTCTTACTTCATATCCTTATCATAGTGATATAAGAAATTCTGTCACTTCCTATCCCTTGTGACAGTGGTGTAAGATGTTCTGTCACTTCATATTCGTATCCCAGAATCTACCCTTCAGATTAGCCTCATTATCTGTATGTGACAAGATGTAAGTAAATGTAAGTGAAACTTTCAACAGTTGTCTTGTTTGATTCCAGATCAAGTCCTGCTGTCCATCCCATACAGAAATTAGCTGTGACCCCTAGGCATTCAGATCCTTACCCAGTGGAAATTATAGAGGATGATGATGATGATTTTGAGACACCAGTGTTTTCACAAAGTAATTTGGGCTGTGGTGTTTTAGTGAACTAAGTTTATATTGTATAAATTTGTTTATTCACACACTTGAACATTATTTTTTGTTAATGTAACAAAATGTGAACTGTTTTTATACTATGCTCATGGATAGCTCTTGACACATCATAACAAATAAATTGATTACATGACTTCCGGTGTAAACAGCCACAATGGCGGTACGCTTTTTCGTCCGTTGAGGCGAAAAGCGCAAATTAGCTATTTTCGCTCACGTATAATGTGAAAGTTTCATCGGAATGGGGTCTGAACCGTGCAATGGAGTACATGCACGTGAGTTTAGACTTCCCTCAGGGTGTATTCGACGTCCGATGGCGACTATCTACCAATTCAAAACAACCCGTAGACGGACAAGGAGAACGCGAACAGGCAAGCACGGTGGCGCCTGCAGGAAGCGGCTGAAATGTGAGAGACTCAGTTTAAAGTATGTTCGTGTTCTCTACTGGAACTGCGCTTCGTTTAGTCAACGCCGACCCATTTTTGAGAAGCTCCTCTACAGCAACGACATTGTTGTCCTACAGGGAAACACACCTCGGTGACGAGATCATTAAAATTGCGGGCTTCCAATCCTTCTACAATAGACGGCACCTCGGACAGCTCATTCTTGTTCGTGACCACATACCGGTGTCTGAGGTGGACATGTCTAAGTGGAATAATGACGACCTACAAGTACACGCAGTCAGAGTGATGGCCCGGCCCAGTTTGTGATTGTCAATGTGTACGCCTGCAATGGAAAGGTGGATACAGCGAAATGGCAGAGTTTGCTCCAGACGGAGGAAAAGAAAGTCCTTTACTGCGGAGATTTCAACGCCAGAGGACACCAGTGGGGCAATGTAATCACTAATAAACAGGGGGAAGACCTGGAGGATGCCCTAGTGTCTGCCAATCTAGTATGCTTAAAACGACGGAAAGGTTACCCGAATGGCAACACGACAAGGGGATTCTGACAGCGTAATTGACCTGGCCCTAGTGTCTCCCTCCATTGCATCAGGATGCAGGTGGAGCACACTGGATACCACGACAGTGATCACTTTCCTTGCGTCGTCCTGGTAGAGAAGAGCAACAACAAAGGTCATGTAATCAATGTGCCTGCTTTTATATATGACCGTACAAGGCAAGATGCCATTAGCAAAATCCGACGACGTAAAACAAGAGCAGATCGCAGACGGCGGGAGAGATGGGTCCAGCCACCATGGTGGAATGAAGTAGTCAACATGGCGTGGTTAGAAAAAAGGAAAGCTGTCAAGGCATGGCAAAAGGCAAGGAAAATTGATCCGTCACTTTCTGAACGCCTGATCAGTCTGAAAGATGAGGTCAACAAGCAGACAGTGGCTTTCAAGTTAATTGCGAAGGAAGCTAAGACAGCGAAATGGATAGAATTCTGCAAGAGCGTTTGCTCCGAGGGATCTCTTGTGACATTCTGGCGCCTTCAACGGAGCATGCACGGCGCCGCACGACCAAGGGGTATCCCTGATTTTCAGGGTACAGACCTGATATGGCAGAGAACTGATGCTGATAAAGGAAAAACCCTTCTGGCGCGCTACTTGGAGCAAACTGACCAAAAAGACGAAGCTACAAGAATAGGGGTTAAGATGAAACTGTCGATGCTGTGCGAGAACACTGTGCTAGGCACTGATCTCACAATCACTGCAGATACCTTAAGAACTTGCCTCAAGAAATCGCGCAGCACTGCTCCAGGCCCTGACGGCATCCGATACAACGACATGCTGATGATGTCGAATGCTGATTTGAAAAGCGTGGCAAAGGAATTCAATATCAGCATCCAGAGTGGCCAGATACAAGAGGAATGGCTCCATAGTTATTTGTTCCCACTACCAAAGCCTAATAAAGACCACTCGAAGATCTGCGGCTACAGAATCATCTCGATGCAGAATACTGTTGGCAAACTTTTGGAAAAAATTGTCGCACAAATATTGACCACCTACTTGGAACTACATGATAAGTTCCCACCAACACTTGGAGGGTACAGGTTAAATGAAGAGACATGGTTCAATGCTGCAGTTTTCGCCTACGATGTGTACGAGGGATTTCAGATTAAAGAAGAGACATGTGCGGCAGTGTTGGACTTAGAAGATGCCTACAATAAAGTACCATACGATTATTTAATGCAATTACTGCTTAAAACTAGAAGTTAATCCTATTCTGATCCGCTGGATTGCTGCGGTCCTGTTCCAGAGAAAGATTGTACTAAGATGTGGTAGCTGGTCCTCAGAACCGCAAACGATATGTCCAGGCTTGCCACAGGGATCACCGCTATCACCAGTCTTATTTAACGTTTTATACGGTGATGATCACTGAGCAGCAGTTGAATGGAAAGGGGAGGACTTTGTCATTTGCTGATGACATTTTGATTTATCGACGAGGGCGTGATAGACAGGAGATCGCCAGCACTATGCACAAAGAACTCGATCGAATTGCGCCTGGTGTGATGGTTCCAATGGCCTATGTCAATCCTTCGAAGGCATCAGTGTCATGGTTCTCTTTGAACAATCACATTGTCAAGTCGGACTTACCAGAAGTGAAAATGCCTGATAATGTATTGATCAGAACCAACGTTATGACACGTTTTCTCGGGGTGAGGTTCGATCGCAGCTTGTCATTCAGGGAACACGTTGACTATGTGATAACAAAAGCACGCAAAGGTCTATCTGCAATGAGGATTATGGCTGCTTCCAACATTGAGCAAAGACTACTAATACTTCTATTCTACGGTCTGGTCCTTTCCCCCATTGAATACGCTCTGGCCATCCTCACTGTCAGTGCTACCCAGATTGAACGACTCGAAAGGTGCAAAATGAAGCCATGCGCATTATTTTGGGATGTACTAGAGACACATCCTGTGGAGCAATGAGGTATCTACTTGACTTTCCAACAATGAACCAAAGGATCAGGATGTGGAGGGCTCGGGCATATCTCAAAATATGTGCTGATAAGAAACACCCACTGCATCAAGAGCTTTTTAGTGAAAAGGGCGACAGACTGAAGAGGGGGAAATCGTGGCTAGGTCGGGCAGAAGATGTTATTAGGCAATATGCAGCCTAACCGACATCATACCTGGTGCAGAATGGATACCTGTGCCTCAGGCGTTTATTTGTACATTTTCCTGTATTGTCACACTCAACAGGCGATGTAGAGAAGAGAATCCTGTTGCTGTTAATGCAGAGGTCAACGCTCTCATCGGTGAAAATTCAGACGAAGCAGATGCAATAATCTATACAGACGGATCCGTTATACGCCAAAGAAGAAGCGCATGGGGCATTTACAGCACGCTCAGCGGGCAGAACAGTCAAAGAAGACAACGGCGCCTTCTCCATGACAACCAGCAGCATGACGATGGAGGTGATGGCAGTGACACAAGCGCTTGCCTGGCTTGAAACACAAAAATACACCCGTGTGTGTATACTCAGTGATTCAATGAGTATGATCCGGGAGGGTTCAGGAGGTTCAGTGCGAAGACAATGGCTTGAAATCATTACAGAAGTCCACTGTCCGTGAGTCACCTTTATTTTGTTTCCGGGATACGCAGCGTCGATGGAATGAAAGAGCTGACAGGTTGGCTGATCCGCTATCACTAACCGACGGTCAGCCTATGGATCATGCTGATATTATCAATGCCCTCAGAGAAATGGGAAGGATAGACGACTTTGGGTGGCAGTGAATCCACATCACTCGCCAGAATGGCAGACTTGGGAATTAAGATCGGCACAGCGAAAAACGAGACGCACACCAGCTACGCCAGAAGACTTGTTAATCAACATAGAACTGGTACTATTAGCCATCGGACGTTGGGGTTCATACTGAGGGGAGGATCTGAGCACCTATGGACATGTCCGGAGTGCAATGAGGATAACCCAACTAACTAACTAACTAACTAACTAACTAACTAACTAACAAATAACATTTAAATGTCAGCTGCTATCAGCATTCAACATTTTTGTTTAAAAATGTGATGCCATTTTTCTTGTTCTTTTTTTTTTCTTCTTCTTCTTTTTCTTCTTTTTCTTCTTCTTCTTCTTCCTTCTCCTTCTTCCTCCTTCTTCCTCCTTCCCCTCCTCCTCCTCGTTCTTTTTCTTCTTCTTCTTCCTTTTCCTTCTTCTTTATCTCCTTCTCCTTCTTCTTCCTTCCTTCTCATTTTTCCTCCTCCTTCTTCCTCCTTCTATGTATGTGTCTGTGTGGTTTTACGTTTGTGTGCGTCGGTGTGTGTGTTTGTATGGATCTTTTTGTGCGGCTATGTGTTTGTGTGTATATCTGTTTGTGTCTGTATGTGTCTGGGTTGTATGCGTGTGTGTTTTAGAGCATGTGACTGTGTGTATGTGTGTGTGTATGTGTGTGCATGTTCGTATGTATGTGGATGTATGTGTAAGTGAGTGAATGGGTTTGCGTGTGTATGTGGGTGTGTGTGTTCGCGCGCAAGCGTGCACACATATTTTACCACCCATGCTTTTTTGTTTTTGACTTGATATTCATAATATTCATATTATTACATGAACATAACATGCTTTATTGATGAGATACAACTGCTGTGTGAAAGATGGGAGTTTGGAAGGGCCGAATGTAAGACAGGCCTGCGTGCCTAATTTGTAACCCTTTGAAAATTAAGTTCGTGTGTTCATTCCTCCCTCCTCTCCTCCTCGTCCTTCTTCTTCTATTTCTGCTGCTGTCTTTTATCTCTCAGTGGAACAGGCTCTAAACCAACTATTCAAGCTGAAGAAGCTTACACTAAATTTCTACATTGTTACAAAAATTCGTTTTTCTTATTCTTTTATTGGCCACACCTGAAATGAGTATCAGATAATGTCCTGCAAAAAAAAGGTACCTTTTTGTGATTTTGACATCTCCCATAGAGTGCCGATTGGTCTACAAAAATATGGATCTAGCCCATATGCCCAGTGTGCCAGAAGCGTGAAAAGGGGCCTTACCTACGTTTATGTAAGGGTTGGGTTGATTCTAATTACCTTTGCTTACGTTTATGTAAAAAATAGGTGGGTTTTAATTTTATATTCTTCCATTAATGTGTGGTTATAAATACCTTTACATTTATTTAAGTGTTGGGTGGGTTATGATTACCTTTACTTACTTTTGTGTAAGGGTTAGGTGGGTTATAATTACCTTTACTTACTTTTGTGTAAGGAATGGGTGGGTTATAATTACGTTTACTCACTCTTTTGCAAGAGACGGGTGGGTTATAATTTCCTTTGCTTACTTTTATGTAAGGGATGGGTGGGTTAAAATTACTTTTACTCACTGTATTGCAAGAGATGGGTGGGTTATAATTTCCTTTACTTTTGTGTAAGGGATGGGTGGGTTTTAATTACTTTTACTCACTTTAATGCAAGAAATGGGTACGTTATAATTTCCGTTTCTTACGTTTGTGCAAGGGATGGGTGGGTTATAATTACCTTTACTTATGTTTATGTATGGAATGGGTGAGTTATAATGTTATAACCTTTTCTTATGTTTATGTAAGGGATGGTTGGGTTATAATTACCTTTACTTACAAATATGTAAGGGACGAGTGGGTTATAATTACCTTTACTTACTTTTATTTAAGGGATGGATGAGTTATAATTACCTTTACTTAAATTTATGAAAGAGATTGGTGGGTTATAGTTACCTTTACTTGTATTTATGTAGGGGATAGGTGTATTATAATTACCGGTTATTACTTTTATGTAAGAAACGAGTGCATTATAATTACCTTTTCTTACATTTGTGTAAGGGATGGGTGGGTTATAATTACCTTTACTTACATTTATGTAAGGAATGGGTGGGTATAATGACCTTTACTTATGTTTATGTAGGAGATGGGTGGGTTATAATTACCCTTTCTTATGTAATAAATAAGTGCGTTATAATTACCTTTACTTACATTGATGTAAGGGATGGGTGGGTTATAACTATCTTTACTTTCTTTCATGTAAAGGATGAGTGGGTTAAAATTACATTTACTCACATTTATTAGTGACCCTAGGACTCTTTTTACAAACTGCTTACATAGCAAGAGTTTGCATATCCTTTCTCTTACACAATTGTTGATTTCTGGTGCAATGTTGAAGGCCGTATCCATTTACTTTGTGTGTAATTTTTTCATATGTGGTCATTCAGAGACACCAAATAAATTAACAAGACAAGAGGTCTCTACAACAAAGCCTGAAAGTGTGAAAAAGGTAAGTAATAATGAAATCATTTAATGTTACATTTTTCAAAGCCTCTAAGTGGGAACAAGTCACCACTATTAGTTAAATAATTGTTACATGCCTCGCTGTTATCGTTTCATAATTTTATCATAAGTTTAGACTGTTATTATGTCTAGACACAAAAAACACAACTTTTTGTGTTTTGAGCACCCACAATCCCTAAGAAATTTAGAGTCGTATTCCTAAGGAATAAACCCAGTTTGATAGTGTGGGTTGAAGTTTTTAAAAAGATGTGGACGAAAGTATAGAAAAAATGTGGGACAAAAGGATATAAATTATTGGGGGGCTTGAATTAGTTCAGCAAGGTATGAGGAAAATATACATTATTCACCGGAAAAAGGAAAGGGAGGGGGGGGGGGGAAGTGGGCTGAAATTATTTAGTAACATATGGGAAAAAGGATATTTATTCTTTAACAAGATGGGGGTGAAAGACTTGTGTTTTAGCTAAATAATAATAAAATTTATGGTAACATGTGTACAGGGGTACAACCATATCAACATAAATGATAGTTGTTGAGTTGATCTTGTCTATATTTTATGCATTACATTTTTTTTTTTCAACAGAAAAGGGAAAGTTTTAACAGTGTTCCAAAAGTGATTTCTGATACATCAAACATGACAGCCAAGGTACAGACTTGTTTTTAAATTTTCTCCGCCTGGGATTGCATTCTGTAGGTTTAACACCTCGTGGATGAGAATCAAACATTTCTCATAAACTCTATTAAACCATTTAACACCTTTATATTGTGAAATCCTATGTTTAGTAATTAATTTGCAGTTCAGTATGGGTGGGGTATGGAGCTGTGCAAATGCACACTTTTATAACCTCGTACAAGAAACATTCTGTAAACAGCAAAGGTCGTGAAATCCCATTTTTGACTGTGCTTGTGTTCTAATAGGTTTGATAGTGAAGAACCTTCATGATCTAGATCCAAAGTTTGACAGCTGAGACACACTAGACTTAATATCATTGTAGAGTGTAGACACTGTTATTACATGACACTGAGACCACTCTCAGCAGCAACAAGAACAATGTAAGGCAGCTTACAACAGTTGCATCAGATCTTTCTTTGGGTATATCTTCTTTTTCTTCTTCTGCTCCTCCTCCTCATTCTTCTTCTTTTATTTCTTCTTCTTCTCCTCCTCCTTCTCCTCCTTTGCAATCACCGGCTGTAAACTCCAGTGGAAAGTTTTGGTTTTTGCATCCACTTCTGGACGTTGGTCTACTTTCAGAACCTGAGTTGTTGCTTTTGCATACAGATTAGCAATCCCTGATGGTGTTCACAACTTTATGTGTAAACCTCTAAATCCCTTTCCTTCCCAGGTAGGATGCGATCACTACTTGACAGACATGAAACATTTATATATATCTTAGTGTTCTTGTTTTGTGTTCTTGATGACATGAACACATTTATATTAGCATTATGCTGATTAAGTAATGTAACCTTCAAACCTTCTAGGGACAGTCAGATGATGATGATGATGTGCTGTTTAAACCAAAGAGACGTAGAACAAACCCTGTTGTAGAGAGCGATGCTGAAGGTGAAATCATTGACCAAGATGCCAAGACTGTGACAGATCTGCAGAATACAGCACTGTCAGGTAATATTGTGGGTTGAATTCTTTAAACACACTCTCAAACAATAAAGTGTATCTGGTGTTTTCCAACTTCAAGGTAAAGCTTTATGATACACAGAGAGATGTGGACTACATGATAGCTTACCTCAAGGCTACTAGCCTCCTGATACCTTTTCTGACAGAAGGATCAAAGAAGGGATACATATTGGCTTGGGTTGAATCTGGGTTTGTTGTTTTCAGCCAGGACATCTTGGGGAAATTCAGTCTCCCTAAATGAATGCTGTAAAATTGCCTGCATTTATCTATGAAGGAAAGGAGATCAGTAAAGGACCCGATGTTCTCTTTTGCATTAAAATTTTTCAGCAGGATGAGACAGCCAGTCTCACAATAACCCATTTTAACTCTTTCAGTGCCAGAAGATTTTGAAGCTGATGTCTAAAAAAAGGAGCATAACCACACTGAAAAAGCAGGAGTTTTTACTTTTAAAGAGGCAACACTTAGAATGCTGCATATTCAAATTTCTTGCCAGATTTTCTTAGTATGCTTAGGCCAAATGCAAATGATATAGAAACCATGCATTGTTTGATATGCAGAGGCAGTCGTGGCTCTCACATTGTGCGTTGACTGGTTCAGAAAGAGTTAACTGCCACTTACAACAGTATAGTATAAGGGGGCTTCAGATAAAAAGCTTAATTTGTGTGGGAATATATTCTGAAAAAGTAAAGAATAAATATATCATTTTCGGAGAAGTGCAAGTTCAGCGCTTGGATTCCTCTAGTAAAAGAAAAATTTTCTTGGTTGCATGTGTAATTCTTTTTGTGTGCACAACCTGCTGGACTTTTTTTCATTGGATTGAAAAGTCTTTCCTCCCAATGACTCTTTGAATTGTCCAAACAGGTTTAAATCACTTGGGGCTAGGTCTGGTAAATTGTTTCAACGGTTGCACAGGTAGTATGTTGTTGAACATTGTCATGTTGCAAAAAGACAGTTTTACTCATAAGTCTATGTAGTTTGAATTTGATTGCGGGTCTGAGATCTGTGTATGTATCACTGGTGACAGTTCTCCCTCTTCATTCAGCAATGAATTTCTATAGGTTTTATCCTTCACTGGTTAAAAAAAAAAAAACATAAAGAAAGCTGCACCTCTTTGCTGCATGCCAAAAATGGGCAGCCATCTTTAAACATTTATTATGGCATCACCGTGTTTGTCTGCACTGTTGTGTCAGATGCTTAACACTCCTGCCATCCTTAGCAACAGTATTGACAGGTTAAAAGACAATGGTGTGGTTATTTTAATTTCTTTCACACTTTAAAGTTATTACATTTAAAACATTTGTGTACAGTATGGATGATAGGTTCACTGTTATTCATTGCTACCCACAAGGCAGTTGTATAGTAGTGCCCTTCTACAGAAGTCATTTACTTCCTCCAGATGTGTACTGATAGACTGTGTTATTTAATGCTTACTTTAATGCCACTGATCATGTTTATATCTTTGATTTTTTTACTGTCCTTTTGCTTTTGTAGAGGCAGCCGGCACCTGCAGTAGACATGTGTATAATATTGTCTCAATCCTTGCAGGTTCACCAGGAATTTCAGATATTTGCCAGCATCCGCTTTTGCAAAGGAAAGACCTTACTTTGGTGGGTACATTTAAGTAACCTTATATATTCTGACAGAGTCTTTGCATGCCAGCCTGGGGGCCCTAGGTTTGAATCCCCATCAAGGCAGATTTTCAAAATTTACCAGAGCTCCCATGTTGACCCATCCTAAAATAGGTATCAAGAAATATCCTTGGCGGAAAGACCTGGTTGTTCATCCATTTTTGAACTTTGCTCCAGGACTTGAGTTTTGCATGTGCATCCATTTTACAGATCTTGCTTATTTGCATGCAGACTGCTGGTTCCTTGTGTCTCAGGCAGATGCACTCCGACTTTGAAGGAAACACCCAGTTAGTTGACTCTTACGACATGCTTGTTGGGGAGGCAGTGGGTCTGTTCTTCCCCCCCCCCCCCCCCCCCCCCTCCCCACAATGGGACCCCGGAACTCACATTGGAAGTAATTTGATTAAAAATATTACTCTTTGCCTTGGTCTTATAAATAAGTGTTTGCATGCTGTGTCCCATCGATCATTTAGGTTATGAAAGAATAGAAAACTGCAACAAAGAAAGAAGAAGTAACTTGTTTTAACATGTTTAAAAACAGTCTTTACATCTTTGTATGTGTAAAGAATTCCCATACTAATGTGGTCAGTTACAACTAAATTATAAGTTGTTTTCCTTGTCTTGGTCTTATAATTAACTGTTTGCATGTTGTGTTCCATCGATCTTCTAGGTTATGGACGGAGAATATAAAAAAAAAGACTGCAACAAAGAAAGAAAGATGTCATGTCCCATTGATCTTCTAGGTTATGTAAGGAAAATAAAAAAGCTGCAAGAACAACAAACAAAAAAAGAAGGATGTTATGTCCCATCGATCTTCTAGGTTATGGAAGACTGCAACAAAGAAAGAGGGATGTTAGATGTCTTATCGATCTTCTAGGTTATGGATGACCGCAGCAAAGAAAGAGGGATGTTAGATGTCTCATCGATTTTCTAAGTTATGGATGACTGCAACAAAGAAAGAGGGATGTTATGTCCCATTGATCTTCTAGGTTATGGAAGACTGCAACAAAGAAAGAAGGATGTTAGATGTCTCGTCGATCTTGTAGGTTATGAAAGGAGCTCAGAAGACCTGCAACACAGAAAGAAGGAAGTTATATGTACAACAGTCACAAAATTGTTGAATATATATTTTCATACATTATAACTTTACTGAGCATTGGTTCCAATGTGTTTCAGCTGAGTGAGCCGGATGTTTTGACACTGAGAGACGTTCTGCTGCAGGTAGTTGATGAAGTCTGTGACATCATCTGCCAGATCAAAATGGGAGATTTGATGAAGTTTGTTTCTTCAGACTATGAACGTCTTCAGAAGCTTCTCACTGTTCGGTTTGTATATGTTATTTTTATTTTTCATTACAGAAATGTTTGGTTTGATTTTGTTTCATCAATTAGTTTGTTCTTTCTGAGTGACAGAAAAATGTTTTAGCGTACAGACTACTCAGCTGAAGTAAATTATTTTCATATTCAAATGGTTAATGGAAATTTTAGTGACCGTGGCGGGTTAAGTTAAGAGTAAAGACTTCAATAAGTAATATGTGTGTTACATACATATAGAGAGGGAGAAATTCTATACAGTGACAAATTTAAAAAAAAGCTTTTTAAAAAGTATTTTTTTGCAAAAGGAATTTTGCTGTAATTTTCTTTGGGAGCTGTGGAAATGCAGCTACTGGGCTTGTGTATACCTGGTAGTAAGATGTTTGATTCCCCTTTAAGGCGATTTTCTTTCTTGGCCTGGCTTCCAGGTTTGTCTTGTCTAAAATTGGTAGAAAGAAATTTCATGAGAAATAAAGTTGGCTAAAAAAATACTGAGCACATGGCCTATTGCATGCTTGTAATTTACACACACAAAAATGGTACTAGCACATTATACGTAATATATCTCATGATTTGAAAAGGTGTACTATTTACTTGTACGTAGACTTTATAATTTTGTTAAATTTTCAAATTTGTTTATTCTTAGGAAGCAAATCAAAGATGTTGGCATTGTCGATGTGGATAAAGCAAGCAAAAGTACAAGCAGACAAGTTTCAAACACCAGCTTCACTTTTTCTGAGTCAAGAAAAGATGCACACGATAGAAAAAAGTTTGGAGCTGAGGCCCACTAGTACTCCCTTGTCTTCTCAAGGTTCCAGTTCAGAAAGACATTTAGGGTCGAGGGCAGTAACAAAACCACCAGGCAACTATCTGACCGCTGCAACACCTGTTCCTTGTGGTGACAGTTTTTTTGCGGCAGAGAACAGCGTCAGTCAGCTTCACAGAAGACATAACACAGGGGACAGAAACACTGTTAGTAATTCTGGTAGTCAGAGTAGTGCAACAAGGCTGAGTTGTGGAGCTGACAACAAAAATAACAATTCAGCTAGTAACATGAGGAGGAATGTACCAACACAGTCTTCAGATACAATAAATTATAATGAAAAAGCACACTGTTCTTATGAAACAAATACTACATTTGGTCTGTATGCTAAAAATAATACTGAAGTGAGCAGTAGTAAATTAGCCAACAGTCTTGATAGTTCTTGGCAGAGTGTCGAAAGTATGGAAGATAGAGACTTTGCTGACGAAATGGAAGCAGCATTAGCATATGCAGACTTTGATGATGATGGAGAAAGTGTTAACAAAAGCTACACTCACAAAGGTGATTCCAGCTCTTCTAAAACCCTGGTTAAAAATGTTCAAAGGAGCGTTGGAGACAAAACATGCAGCATTGAGTCAAGCAGTAAAAAGCAGCTGACAGATCAAACAAGAAGTGTTGTGAGCTCATTTTGTTCAAATGTTGATGTGGAAGATGTCTCTATGTACAATGAGATAGCATCGTCAGATGATGAAGACTATGAAAGGAACTGGGACTGTCGGTCAGGAGCAGCAGCAGCCTCATCCTCAGAACAAGGGGACAAAACATTTGAAGGTAAACTATTGTTTCAGTAAAGGTTTCAAACAAAACATTTGAAAGTAAACTATTGTTTCAGTAAAGGTTTCAAACAAAACAATTGAAGGTAAACTATTGTTTCAGTAAAGGTTTCAAAAAAAACATTTGAAGGTAAACTATTGTTTCAGTAAAGGTTTCAAACAAAACATTTGAAAGTAAACTATTGTTCAGTCAGTTTCAAACAAAACATTTGAAGGTAAACTATTGTTTCAGTAAAGGTTTCAAACAAAACATTTGAAGGTAAACTATTGTTTCAGTAAAGGTTTCAAACAAAACATTTGAAGGTAAACTATTGTTTCAGTAAAGGTTTCAAACAAAACATTTGAAGGTAAACTATTGTTTCAGTAAAGGTTTCAAACAAAACATTTGAAAGTAAACTATTGTTTCAGTAAAGGTTTCAAAAAAAAACATTTGAAGGTAAACTATTGTTTCAGTAAAGGTTTCAAACAAAACATTTGAAGGTAAACTATTGTTTCAGTAAAGGTTTCAAACAAAACATTTGAAGGTAAACTATTGTTTCAGTAAAGGTTTCAAACAAAACATTTGAAGGTAAACTATTGTTTCAGTAAAGGTTTCAAACAAAACATTTGAAGGTAAACTATTGTTTCAGTAAAGGTTTCAAACAAAACATTTGAAGGTAAACTGTATTGTTTCAGTAAAGATTTTAAACAAAACATTTGAAGGTAAATTATATTGTTTTAGTAAAGTTTTAAATTAGGGCTGTACCGAATATTTGCTTCGTATTCGCTTCGGGGCCGAATAGTGGACCCAATAACTATTCGGTATTCGGCCGAATAGTGGTTACCTCACAACCGTTTCTGGATTGGTGGAAAAAAAACATCAAGACTTTGCACCTTGGTTTATACTGTGAAGCGTTATCTTTGTGCACCACCTACGAGCGTACTAAGTGCCCCTTTATTTCCATCTTGCATGTGTTGCGAGTATAGTGTTTTTAGGTGTGTTGCTGTAGAAACAAAATGCAACACTTAAAAATGTAAGAGGGGCAGAAAAGCAAGTGTTCTAGTGTTGTCGGCTTGATTTCTTTGAGTGGAGTGTCCTCTTCGTTGATTCTTTGAAGTAACGGGATTTCGTCATCATTTATGGGTGTCGTATCTGCTCTTTCGTCGTCTCGTGGAAACGGCAGCGGCTGAATGTTTTGATCGACGTTCGGTTTCTTGATTGTCCTTGTTGTTTGATCTTCTGGCGTTGGCCGCCCGGCGTCTGGTTTCGTGAGCTCGCGGGGGGGCTGTGCGACTTGTAAGGACGGCATTGTTTTCTTCGTCAGCGTTATTTTTTGTTTTTGATGTTTTGCCTTGCGGGTTTTCATTTTGACTCTGTATTTGTCGTATTTTCCTGTTTAGTACAGCTGGAAATACCTTCAGTGAGACAAAAAGCTGGCCTAATGCTGACAACATGGAATGAAGGTTTTTCATGGAGGTGTGTCAGCACACGAACTAATACGTGCTGCAGGAGATCGCAGATTGTGGCGAGGCATAATCGCCCATGCCAGCCGGCAAAGCGCATGATGATGATGATTCACTATTCGTATTCGGCCGAATAGTTGGTCCAGCTATTCGTATTCGGCCCTATTTTAAACAAAACATTTGGAGGTAAATTGTATTTTTTCAGTGAAGGTTTTAAACAACACATTTGAAGGTAAATTGTAATGTTTCGGTAACGGTTTTAAAAACAATTTGTGAAGGGTCCTTTGTACACCAGTGGCTTATCTGGCATATTGTGCTAGATTCATATTATTGTAGACCAATTGGCGCTTGATTGGTTAGGTGGTTGACATTATGCTGGACCTTTTTACTTCCCAGGCGGTTACTTGGTACTCGTTTTAAGCTGGGTCGACCTGGCAGCTGACCTTTTGGGTCGGCAGGCGAGCATTTATCAATTTGTTTGTTTAGTGAGAGCATACGCATTTGGCATATTTGTGAGCAATATTTCCACATTTTAGATTTTCATCTACATTAAAGGGGTACATCATCTTTAGACAACTTTTGGATAATGCCCGGGTCATGAAGGTGTTTGAAGTGATAAGAGCTTATGTGTCGGCCTCAGTGCATGCAAGTTGTGAGAAATAATTCACATCTTAGTTGTATGTGCAGATTAAATGTAAAGATAATCCCATGGTATATACTCTGCTTTGTCTTGATTCAATTTTTCTAAAATATTTTCTGCACTATTTCTTCTTCTTCTTTGCGTTCACCGGCTGTACATTCTGGCGTAAAGTTCTGGTTGTTCGTCCACTTCTGGACTGCAGTCCTGTTCCAGAACCTGAGTGTTGCATGTGCATCAGTTTTACAGATCTGATTCTCTTGAATGCAGACTGCTGGTTCCTTGCCTCTCAGGCAGATGCACTCCGACTTCAAAGGAAGCTCCCCAGTTAGTCGACTCTTACGACATGCTTTTGGGGAGGCAGTGGGTCTATTCTTGTTTTCCCCACAATAGGGCCCCGGAACCCACACAGGGGTCTGCACTATTTAAAAACAACAGCATTTTTTTCCTTTTCATTGGCTGCATAATAGTGTATGACTTACATCTGTATGTTGTCACCGGAAAGCTATTTATTTATTTAAAAAATAATCTGTTTACTTGTTTGCTCAATAGAGTACACAGCAGTGTTCAGCTCTGCAGATCGAGATGATGGGGCGTCTTCAGAGTTTGTTGGTATGAAGTTTGACCATAGTCCTGTGCTGCAGAACATGTTCCGCCAGGTGTTTGGACTGAAAGAGTTCAGACACAATCAGTTACCAGCCATCAATGCTGCATTGTTAGGGCATGACTGTTTCATCCTCATGCCAACAGGTAATGTTTGTTCTTGTGTCACTGAAGTGTTTAAAGGACAAAGAATCGACTTGATTTTTATTCTGTTTTTTTTTTTCTCAAATAGAGTGGTCTCCCTCTACAGAGCAGTTACTTGATCATGAGCATGTTGCACAATATCCATTCCCAAAACACATGCCAGCCTAAGGGTGCAGTCCAAAATCACACCCACATTCTTCAGAACATTAGGCAAATGTTTAACCATTTCATCATGGAGACCCTCCCTGAATTGTTACTTAAAGATATGCCTTATTGGATGTTTTCCATATTCCAGTAATTTTTTCTTCTTAAATAGTTCTTCTAATCTTCTTGAGTCTGTAAAGTATTTTGCCACAAGTACAGTCCGTTACTTGTGTTCAACTTCTGTGGATCATGATTCAGGCCTTTTTTGCATGTCCCCTTATCTGGTTCAATGGATGTATTTAACAGGCAATCTGCAGTGCAGACGGAAAATTTTGAAAACTCACAAAGCAATGGATAACTGTTAATGACTGCACTCAGTGTTGTTAAAATTATTATAGCAGAGAAGTTTTCTTTGTGGCCCGTAGCCTCCTTTTGGACCCGTAGTCCTCTTTGGGGTCTGTAGACCTCTTTTGGGGCAAAACGGAATAGACCCACTACTCCCTAACAAGCCTGTCACTAAAAAAAACAGTTTGCTCAAATAGGATGTGATGGGCCAGAAGGCACACATATCGCTGCCTAGCTGTAAACCACAACACAATGTGCTATCCATCCTTTTAAGGGTGAACACAGAAGAAGAATGTACCAGACATGTTACAGTTATGTTTTTATTCTGTCTGAGCAGTTCATCCACTCTGATTATTTATGGCAACACAGCATGTTCCAGGGCTGTGTGCTCTCATGCATATTTGTGCAAAGACAACGTAATAAAAGGTAGACAGTATACAATGGGAAACTGCCCAGAAACTTTCTTCTCTTGCCAGTGTCTGCTTTAGGCCACTTTGCGTCACAGATTATCAGATGAAATGGGAGCGCTCAGTTGCTATGTTTACTGTGATGTTATGAAGCCTTGGGCTGTCACTGACCCCATCAATCCATCTTCTTCTGGGTCTTCCTGCCTCTTGATGTTTTAGTTTACATGTTATATGGTGTTGTTAGATTCATTCTCACTAGGTGGCCAAACCATTTTAGTCATTAAAACTGAATGTGAGCATTTACATAACATAATCAGCAAGTAACTTTTTGTTTTTCATGAACTAAGACTTTTATCTAAGGAAATTAAAAAAAAATCATGTAATATTTTGAATATATTTAATAAAACAGAATGCGAAGCAATGACACCCAAAAGAAGACATGCTTCTTTTTAATATAGTAACAACAAATTAAGTGATTTGGACATGTGTATAAGATAAAACCTGACCAGTTAGCACTGTGAGTATTTAAAGAAAAATTTCGGTTTTGAGCATAAGGCCAGCCAAATTACAAAAGCAACAGCAAGAGCGGAAACCACAACAAATAGAAAGCAACAATATTGAACACAATCCAAAATCAAATGAGATTGAGACCAGAAAACGTCACCACAAATATAGCTGAAAGGAAAGTGAGCAGAAATGTGAGCGGACCTAGCTGAAAGTAGTCAACGAAAGAGAATTTGAATTTGAATTTTGAGCATAAGGTAGATGAAGAAATCTTTGTACAGACAACCTTATGGGTATTCCAAACAAGGCAACACATGTAGTCTTGGATGCAAATTTAGCTTCCTTCAACCATTGCTTGTCAGCAATTGTCAAGTAGGAAAAGATGTCATCCACTTGCGACCAACTTGTTGATAATTTGTCTATGCCATCATCATCATTATGTGCCCTACCCGGTGGCTTTAGTGCTCACGTCTCTTCGCAGATCTTGGTCCTTGGTATTTTGAATCAGTTCCACTGAAGATATTCCACCATGCTATCGTTTCAGGCTGTTAAGCATTGTCTGTCTTGGTCTGCCTCTGCATTTTCTACCATTGATCTTTCCAGTGTTCTCCAATGTGTAAGTTATAGAAAAGCATTCAATTAATAAGTGTTCTCACAATTTTTCAGGAGGTGGCAAGAGTTTGTGTTACCAGCTGCCAGCACTGGTTGCAAATGGTCTTTCTGTGATCATATCTCCTCTAAAAGCCCTAATACAAGACCAGACCCAGCGACTGTTGTCCTTAGATGTAAGTATCTCATCAGTGTGGGGAGAAGACATGTTCATCAGCTTGAAAATGTGGGTAGAAGACATATCTGTCAGTTTGACAGTGTGAATAGAGGATATATCCATTGGTTTGATACTGTGTCTAGAAGACATATCACTAGGTTTGATAGTGCAAAGACATATCACTAGGTTTGACAGTGTGTCTAGAAGACATATCCCTAGGTTTGATACTGTGTCTAGAAGACATATCACTAGGTTTGACAGTGTGTCTAGAAGACATATCCCTAGGTTTGATACTGTGTCTAGAAGACATATCCCTAGGTTTGATACTGTGTCTAGAAGACATATCCCTAGGTTTGATACTGTGTCTAGAAGACATATCCCTAGATTTTACAGTGTGTCTAGAAGACATATCCCTAGGTTTGATACTGTGTCTAGAAAACATATCCCCAGGTTTTACAGTATGTCTAGAAGACATATCCCTAGGTTTGATACTGTGTCTAGAAGACATATCCCTAGGTTTGATACTGTGTCTAGAAGACATATCACTAGGTTTGATAGTGCAAAGACATATCCATTGGTTTGATACTGTGTCTAGAAGACATATCACTAGGTTTGATAGTGCAAAGACATATCCATTGGTTTGATACTGTGTCTAGAAGACATATCCCTAGGTTTGATACTGTGTCTAGAAGACATATCCCTAGGTTTTACAGTGTGTCTAGAAGACATATCCCTAGGTTTTACAGTGAGTCTAGAAGACATATCCCTAGGTTTTACAGTGTGTCTAGAAGACATATCCCTAGGTTTGACAGTGTGTCTAGAAAACATATCCCTAGGTTTTACAGTGTGTCTAGAAGACATATCCCTAGGTTTTACAGTGTGTCTAGAAGACATATCCCTAGGTTTGATACTGTGTCTAGAAAACATATCCCTAGGTTTGACAGTGTGTCTAGAAAACATATCCCTAGGTTTTACAGTGTGTCTAGAAGACATCCATTGGTTTGACTGCGTCTAAAAGACCTATCCATTGGTTTGACAGTGCATCTAAACGACATAACCATTGGTTTGACATGTGTGTAAAAGACCTATCCATTTGTTTGATAATGCGTCTAAAAGACATATTCATTTGTTTGACTGTGTGGTTAGAAGACATATCCATCAGTTTGACAGTGTGCCTAGATGACATATCCATAGGTTTGACAGTGTGTCTAAAAGACATATCCATTATTTGATAATATGTCTGGAAGACATATCCATTTGTTTGACAGTGTGTCTTAAAGACATGTCCATCATGTGACTGTGTGTGTTGAAGGCATATCCATAAGTTAGACAGTGTGTGTAGAGGGCATATCCATTGGTTAGACAATATATGTAGAGGACTTATCAGTTTGCAAGTCTGTGTAAAATACACATATCCATTGGTCTGCCAGTCTGTGTAGAATACACATATCCATTGGTCTGCCAGTCTGTCTAGAATACACATATCCATCAGTTTGCCAGCCTGTGTAGAACACACACATCCATCAGTCTACCAGTCTGTCTAGAAAACACATATCCATCGGTTTACTAGTCTGTCTAGAAAATGCATATACTTCGGTTTGCCAGCCTGTGTAGAATACACATATCCATCAGTTTACCAGTCTGTCTAGAGAACATATCCATCGGTTTACCAGTCTGTGTAGGATACACATATCCATCGGTTTGTCAGTCTGTGTAGAATACACATATCCATCAATTTGCTAGTCTGTGTAGAATACACACATCAACTGGTTTGCTAGTCTGTGTAGAATACACATATCCATCGGTTTGCTAGTCTGTGTAGAATACACATATCCATCGGTGTGCCAGTCTGTGTAGAATATACATATCCATCGGTTTTCCACTTCGTAGAATACACATATCTATCGGTTTGCCGGTATGTGTAGAATACGCATATCCATCATTTTGGCAGTCTGTGTAGAATACATATCTATTGGTTTGACTGTAGAAGACACAAATAAATCATGCAGTGTGATCTCCATATTAATAGTCGGCTCTGTAACATTTTCTAATCCACATGTTTACTGTGCATGCTGACAGGTTTCTCTCGCTGAGGCTGCTTATGTTATCCACTTACATGTAATGAAATAACCTGACTTCAGTAAAGCTATGTCTGTGATAACTGAACCTTGTAAGGCTGACATATACTTTATGATTTCCTAATGTTTTCTACCTACATGTAACATTACATTGAATCTAAGATAATCTTTTTTTTTTAAATTTTGCCACAGCTTGTTTTATAGTCATGTAGGTCCATGTCCATGATAAGCCAGATAGAACTACAGGGATTGACAGAAACAGTGCTGGTAAAAAGTGGTAAGATGGCTCTCGGCTTGAATAATGGGAAGACAAGTAATGGTTATAATGATACTACACACTTCCTGTGGCCCGAAATCTCTCCAGAATTCTTGAGATAGAAAAGTGTGACACTGCAAACCGTCTAGCAGCTTCACATATTGATAAATCACTTTTGACCCACACGATAGTCCTCATTAATTGTAAGGTGTCTCAAGACTTCTTGTCAATGGCATGACTGTTGCAAGTGATGAAACAGCCCAAGGTCTGCTGATAGTTAAACAAATTAATCGGGAACTCTCTTCACAAACAGTTGCCATTGCCCATGTAATTACTGTCCGCATGATTACTTTACCTGTTTGGTTGTACAGAAATTTAAAAAAAAAAAACAGACTTAAATGTGAATATATGGTCATCAAACCAAATTGTGCGTGATCACCATTGTTGTTGGTGAGTTGTTTTCGTGCTTCTCATGCATAGAGGACTCGTAGGATGAAATTGCACCCATTTTTACAAAAAGCTTCTTTATTTATTCTTTCTTTGCGCTTATATAAAAGTGTATTGAAAAGAATATGAGTGACCCTTGACTTTTGATGAGAAGTATGTAATGTTGTATTCTGTAGATACCAGCAACTCATTTGTCCAGTGATGGGGAGACAGGGCAGAACCAGTCAGTTTATAATGGCCTGTATCAGCGAGAGCCAGCCTACAAATTGTTATATGTTACTCCAGAAAAGGTTATGCTATGTCAAGTCTTGTTGGTTGTTTATGTCTCCGGCTGTCTTTTGTTGCTCCTGTACCATATTGTCACATGTTAATGCAAGGGCATGGCACAATGGTGGCTGATTAGACTTGTTTGAGCCTAGAAACATCTGGTGACAGCTGTTAACATCCGGGTTAGTCTAGATCAGTGGTTTTGAACCTGGAGGGGGGGGGGGCAGAAGAAGGAAATTTTGGAAGGGAAGGCGTCATTTGAAACTTTGATTTATGTGGATTTTTTTCCAAGTTCTAGTTAATAGTGCATGGAATTTTTATTTTTGTCATCCTATTTTTCATCACTTTTTTAAAGTTGGGAGTGGGAGTCTTGCCATATATTTTAGGCTTGGGAGAGGGGGGAGGCACCAGTTTAAAAATTTTGAAAATCCTTGTCTAGATATATTACACTGGGTATCATAGGAAAATAAGTTTGCCATTGCAGTTTCATGTGTCAGTTGGATGTAGAAAATATGGACTTAACATCAAATCCCCAGTTAATTTTTAACTCTTTTGCCTTTTCAGTTTCATCGAAACAGTTGCCTCTTCTTTTGTCATTTAGCACCAAACTTAAGCAAGAATCTCAACTATCTATACTGAATTTAAAAAAAAAAAATATTGATTGAATACCTTGTTCAGTATATGTGTGTGAGCACTTAAGAGTCTGTGTAGGTGTGTATGACTGTGTATATATGATGTGTGTATGCATTATTGATAACACGTAATTGTGGTCTGAAAGAAGAATGCTTGGAAGAGTCGAAAGTAAGACGGGCCTGTGTGTCCAATTTGTAACCCTTTGAAAATGAAGTTCGTTCACTCATTCATTGGAGTATTCCATACTCTTTTAACAGTATCCTGCTTTATCTCTATTATTAGGTACATTTTTTATCTTGTTCAATATTAGTTGATTCTCACATGGTGAACGTGAAGAAGAAGAAGAAGAAGAAGATATCCTATTCAGTCTTCATTATTAGTCAACTGATATCCTGCTTAGTTTATTTTATTTGACTGATGGACTGTGCAAATCTTCATGCCACGTTGACTCATAACATTTCCAGTCTATTACTTTTTGACAATTATCAGTCAAGTTTTGTTGTCTGATGTCCTCCCTGCTCAGGATATGAACTCCCAGCTGTGCTACAGTCTGCGTACTGTGCCAGGAATATCCTGTGATATCAGAGGGCTGCGTGGTCTCGAGGCATGATGTCTGTCTCGAGTGCTAGAGGTTCCAGGTTCAATCCCTTGTAAGGGCTGGGATTTTTTTCAGTGGACTTGGACTTCTAGTATTTCCCCTGGTCTCTGGGTAATGAGATCGGACGCCCTTGTGGACTGTAACACACATAAAAATCCCTTAGCAGTTGGAAATCAATTCCCGGGCAAAATTTTGAGTTAAAAATCTAGCCAAAGTATTTCAGGATCCTAGCCGGTGCTACAGAGCCTGTACACTGTGCTGAGCTTCTTCGGACTCAGACTTGAGTTGGAAGAAAGAACAGAGCACTAATGGTTTACTAGCCGTGTGCCATGATGTTGATCCGTTCAGACTTCAAACTTTACCCTGCGATCTATTAAAGGAGACTGCAGCACTTGCAGAGAGTACAGTGAAAGTTATCCTTTCACCAAAACCAGAAACTCTGTTCTACAGTGCTAGTTTATGTGCTAACTTCGGAGGTGATTTAAAAATTGTTACATGTATGGATACAAAGTCGAATTTTCCTAACTTCAAATAGCAGTAAAAGATATCACTTCAAATTTAGACTGAAATTGTTCATTGATTATTTTTTCCCCCACTGCATTTCTTTTCAACAGCTGTCGGCCAGTGAGAAATTGTTGAGTTGTCTAGATAGTCTATACAGACGCCAGCAGCTTAACCGTTTTGTCATTGATGAGGCTCATTGCGTCAGTCAGGTTTGTACTTGAGGTTCCTGTATTATTGTTCAAAATATACTTCTTCATGTGGTGGGGCAGTCAACTGTGACAGAAAATCCGGGTTGTTTGTCTACTTCTGGACATTGGTCTTGTTCCAAGACATGAGTTTTGTGTGCAGGCTGCTGGTCCCTCACCTAGCAGGCAGATGCACTATGACTTCAAAGAAAAAAATTTAGCCTATCAGTGTTGGTATCTCTGCATCACTGATATCATTCATTTTGCAAAATTGTGTATATCCATGTGTATGTATACAAATTATTTACAAATCAAGTATATGTCCAGTATAACTCTGGAAAAAGTCAAAAATACCTTGAAAATCTGGAGAAATAGTTTATGATTTTAGCTGCTGACCTTGATGAAATGTGAAACAAATAAAACAGAAACAAAAATTACAAATAAAATATGTTAGTCTGCAGGTCATCAAAGAACAACAAATGAAGTGGTTTGGACAACTAACAAGAATGCCCTGGTATATCTGCCGCCAGCCACACTAAAACGTTACAACGGGTATAGAGCGAGTGGAAGACCTCGGAAAATATGGAGTGATGGCATTAAGAACAGCCTTACAGAAATAAACATCAGTCTTAATAGTGCTCTTGACAGAGCTCATCAACGAACATTACATCTCCCCCCGACACTTCGATGAGGTACAAGGTGGAAGAGAATAAGAACAAGTCTGCAATTACTGACCAAGTTTAAAAAAAAAAAATTAGAAATACTATCTTTATAACATTATTTATTCAACTTGAATATAACAAGTTTTTTAATTTTTTTTAAATTTCTCAAACCAGTGGGGCCATGACTTTCGCCCTGACTACAAAAGATTAAATGTGCTGCGGCAGCGGTTTCCTGGCGTTCCAGTGATGGCTCTGACAGCAACGGCCACACCTCGTGTTCGTAAAGACATTGTCCACCAGCTGGGCATGATCAGCCCTAAATGGTAATTTGTTTAAACTGTGATGTGACCTAATTCTTCCCCTTTTATGGAAATCTAGTTACCTAATCTGTTTTGTGAAAGGTGTTTGCATGAAACAAGTATTTGACAAATGTGAGTACAATCAGGTTTCAGTCACAGAAAGTGTGTCAGGTTTAGAATTTATGTTTCTCATTCATGAATATTTCAGTAATGTCAACACCCTCTCCCCCTCAAAGTTTTTATTTTTATTTTTTAATTTGTTGCTGTATTTGATAGAGCTGTGTGGGAAAGGATATCCGATAGTGGACAGTGCCATACAGCAAATGCTAACACATATACTTATCACAGCATCACACTTACTAGAAGTGAAGTAAGAAGTGTCTGTTCTGCAGTTTGTACCTAAAGAAGAACTTGTGGGTGGTCATCCCAGTGCTCTTAAACCTCTAAACTAGACATCATATGTTGTTGTATTTTCTGCTAATTTGAATAATTCACCTAATATATTTCAAAGGTTTATGCAGAGCTTCAACAGACCAAACCTCAAGTATAGTGTTCAGAACAAGAAGCCCTCCAATGCCACGACAGACGTCATTGACATTATCAAGAAACGCTTTCCCAGGGACAGTGGCATTGTTTATTGTTTGTCCAGGTAGATATCTTTCTGTAGACTTTTCTTTGCGTGGTACAGTAAAGACATTTCAGAAAAGGACCCTTGCTGGTGTATGGTTCATATTTTATGTATCCCTGTCTGGGTTCCTGGGGTCCACTGGGGGTAGACACACTGCCCCCCTAATGAGCATGTCCTAAAAACCATCTAATTGAATGGGTGGAGGAGGGAGTGTTTCCTTTAAAGTCGGAGAAGCCACTAAGTCTGATTTTAATGCTGTAGGAAACAGTTTGTAACTCTTTTGCGTTATGAATAATGAAAAAATATGGGCCATGAACCCATAGGAATTTCAGGAAAATCCTTTAAAAAAAACAAATAGGGCTAGACCTAGATTTTATAGACTGTAGGCACAAGATGGATGATGTGGTCAGCAGGGTCGACCTGGGAG
This sequence comes from Candidula unifasciata, assembly GCA_905116865.2. Lineage (NCBI taxonomy): Eukaryota > Metazoa > Mollusca > Gastropoda > Stylommatophora > Geomitridae > Candidula > Candidula unifasciata. The sequence continues at coordinate 207,155 of CAJHNH020000561.1, forward strand.
CCATGTTTTTAAAAAAAAATTTTTAATATCCAGTTCCGTCAGGGAGCAAACCCACAACCTTCCGATCCACGGCGACTCCCCACCATATTATGCAGGTCACTAATAAATGTTAAACAAATGTATTATCTACACTGTAAATTGTCCCCTGAAATATGTAAAGTTATATAAATGGGCTGTCACTTAACATGAACAGGGTGAAACAAATGGAATACATTCCCTGTGTCATGAAGAAAAAAAAATGTAACTGGTGACTCATGTTGTGACCCCAACCTCTTTCAATGAGGCTTTTAAGAAAATTCATCATCCACTTGGCTTTCAGAAAGCCATGAGTTCATTAGAAAAAAAGAACACAGTGCAACTCACGAAGTCGAGCGCAGAAGACCTTAATTGGCGATTGAATCGTGCATCTTAAACTTTGAGACATGTTAGTCTTAGCTAAAGGAGTGTCAGGTTGTGTTTTGTTGATGCTCTAACTGGCAATCACATGTGTTCTATATTACAGGATGTGACCGGCTTTAACAATCTTGAAATATCTAGCACTGGCCCTAACCCCAAACTCCCACCACTACTCCCTACAGGCTCAGCCTGCGTCCCACGAGAGACTGTAAGTGCTGTGGTTTCAGAAGTCTTAACTTTTGTGGTGGCACCATCAGATGGTTCTTTGAACAGCGTCTGCTTGAGGGTAGGATGCCATGTTGCTGCAGAAAAACAATGCTCTCGTCGGCCGTCAGGGCTGACAACTGAAGTAAATTCATTTTGTACTTCAAGTCCGAGAATGCCAGAATACATGCAGTTGCTCAGAACAGCGAGTAAAACACAGCATTTATCTGTCTATCTGCCAACATATACATAGTAGAATACAACCTGATTTGCTTTACTTTAGAATCAGGTCTCAAAGGTTAAGATGCATGAATAAATGGCCAATCACGGTCTACCTGGGCCCCACTTTGTTACTAGTACCAAAAACACCCCTAAATGGAATTTTTTTTAACTTATGTATACTGTATGTTCTATGCTAAATCATCACCAGGTTGCATGCTACATTCTTTTTGCAGTTGTAACATTCTAGTGCCGCAATGCATACCCCACTGCTTTCTTAGTTTGTAGAGGGGAAGTTTTCCCTTTGAAGGGTGTGTGTCACACTCAGTTATGCAACTCTCTAACTCAGAGGTTAATGTACCTGAGTGCATCATTTAGTACCAAATATAACACAAACTATGGCTAGAAAGCTCCATGCAGGAAATGGAAAAGACACACACAAATATAACTGAATGTTTTGATCTTCGTAATGGAATACTAAATACAACATATCCATTGATAGATTACTGATACACTATGTTAATTAGCTCTTTAGCTGTCTGTCTCAGTTACTTTGTGACCACTTCATTTGTTCGGAATAAAAGCTTACTGAGATCCTGTCTACTACTGCTTGGAGTTCAATGTTAGTGCTGGTATCACCACTGCAGTTATGAGTACAGCATGCATTGTATTAATGTTTTTTTTTCTGTCGACAGATTCCTATTTCTTGTAAGAGGCTGTAACCCCTAGGTAGGATTGTGCTCCCTCACCATTTTATCAGGTAGAAAGTATGCTAGCCTTTGTGATTTCCAACTCTTCTGGGATATTAAACATGTGCATGAAGCACACAGGGTCTCCTCTTTCCTCTCATACACAAGCAGTCTAAGTATCTGATGTGACTACCAAGAAGGCCAGGGGCTGTATCACATCATTAGAAACCAGTGACTTGTAAAAATTCCCATTATTATGCCAGATCAGGCTTAATTGTTAGCCCAGAGCTGCTCACCAGAGTTTCCTGTAGATAATTATAATGAGCTACATTTTTTAAAATTCAATTTCTCTCAGAAAGGAATGTGACACAGTAGCTGCTGAGTTGAGAAAGGCTGGTGTACAAGCAGAACCCTATCATGCCGGTCTTGATGATGGCACCAGGGCTAAAGTCCAGGACAGATGGTTAAATGATGACAAATGCAAGGTATGTTTCGTTTATGCCTTTTATTTCTGAACATTACTTGCTTTATTTGCTGTAGTTCTTTTCATTTTCAGTTGCTCAAACTTAGTGCCACATATCACATGGTTATTTTTTGTACTACTGAAACTTAGTCACAAATATCCCATAGTTTTTTGGGGTTTTTGTTTTAATTTTTATTATTGAAACTTAATCACACATATCCCATAGTTTCTTTTTCTTGTATTATTCAGACTTATCACACATGTCTCATAGTTTTTTTTTTCCCTTTTGTTTGTTTTGTTCTGCTCAGACTAATCACACGTCTCATAATTGTCTTTGTATTCCTCAAGAGTTATCTAACATCACATCATTTTTCCTGTATTTCTCTGACCTATCTCACATGTCCCCTAGGTCATAAGAAGCAACTAATTAACGGCTTGCTAAAATCAGATTTGTTGAACCAAAAGGCACAGATATCACATCCTAGCTGTAAACCACAATACAGTACCAACTGCCATTTTAAGGGTGAATGGAAAAGATGAAGAATTAGTCTGAAGTTGTTGCATCATATAAGTCAGCTGTCCCTTGCTGCGAGCAAGTCACCTCAACTCTTTCATACATCTGAGCTCCGTGTTATTAAATCTCTATGAGATGATGTTATTTCTTGATCTTCTGATTGCCACTGGATTTACAATAATAAAAGACACATACAATTAGTAATTTTAAATATCTCAGTTACCATGATAATTTCTTTTTCTTCATCGTTTGTGCACGTGACTAGCCATTATTTATAGTGCATGATGTGGATTTGTTGCAGGAGTTTTTCATAAGTTTCAGTCAACCAGCATTTAGCCTGCTGACAACAGAGGTGAGGTGAAGGTTGTCTTGTACACAGCACAACAGCCCCAACTTTCCCTCCTGCCTGTGACCAAAATCAGTACACCACCCATAATGAATTGATAGATGAAAGAGTGTTCAACATGGTCAAGAGACTAACAGTTAGTTGCATATCTTTACAGCCACCACAAACCAGCCCCTGCATTTGTTGGCTGTGTGTGGCTTTACTAGGCAATTTTACTTTCACTAGTTGGAATCAATGCAAAGCAGTCTTCTCTCAGATTTTCTGCAGCTGAATCATTCCATTATTTATGAAGTATGTCAGAATTGTGAAACTGTGTTCATAACTCCTATGCTACAGCTACTGACACAGCGGTGTTATGAGGGTTTTTTCCAACCATGTTGCATTATCATCCACATTATCTTTTGTAATAGTATAAAAAAATTTTGCCAGTCAAAACAAATCAAAACTGAACATCGAAATGGTCTGTGTACATTGATTTCCTTGTTTACAGGTGATTTGTGCTACAATTGCTTTTGGCATGGGCATAGACAAAGCGGATGTCAGATTTGTCATACACTACTCACTGCCGAAATCTGTGGAGGGTTACTATCAAGAGGCTGGTCGAGCAGGCAGAGATGGCCTTCTCTCGTACTGTCTCCTGCTCTATACTTATCAGGATGTGAAGAGGCTGAGGAGGATTATTGAATGTGAGTACACCTTCTCCTTGACTTACAGCCTATGCAACTTAAACTATCTGCACCTACCACCACAAAAACAGTAGAGTAAAATATGTATTTTTCTCACACTAAAATTGTATGTTCATAGACTGCATTTTTGTGTCTATGTACACTTTGTATAACCTATTTTAATGAAAATAGTTTTGAAAGAAATATAAATTTGACTTACCAGCAATATGATTTATGGTCAGTTCAGCTTACAACTTGTTAGTCCGAGTGGAATCTGGTCGTAAGTCAGTGAGACCCTGTATTGGATTAGAAGTAGCACAGTGGCTGGACGCTTATCTGCTGGCCAGAGGGGCTGGGGTTCAAATCTGCATTAAGGCAGCTTTTTTTGGGGGGGAGGGGGGGTGTCAAAATTGACCTTGGCTTCCAGGTCTGCCCATCAAAATATAAGTACCAGATAATGTAATGAGAAGTAAAGGTAGCCAGCTTAATGTTGACCATACCAACTATCGAGTTCCAGTTGGTCTATAAAAATAAAGGTCTAGCACACTCTATGGTCAATGCGCCAAAGGCATGAAAAGTGTTCTTTGTTTTGTTTGTGAAAAAACTAACACTGCTTGCTACCTTGAGTTAATTATTACTTTTGGAACTTTGGAATTTGTATGTTTTTTTTTTTGTCTTTCGATTTAAAAAAAAAAAAAGTCTGAAATAGTTGTGTTTGTGCACATCATGTGCTTTCCCTCCCTTCCTTATGTTGTGGTTTACGGCTAGGCTGCTGTTCATCCAGTTTGAGCAAAATCTTTATTAGTTGCCTGTAATAAATGTTTGTCAAGAGGCTGTGGGTCTATTCAACTAGCCCCAAAAACCCACATACGGAGATATCCTCAGCGAACATCTGTGTGTTTTACATTTTTTATTAAAAAAAAAATTTATGTTGTATTGAATAATTCAGGAAGAAAATGTAATTAATACTGTCACTACTGTCTGTATGTACCACTTTTTAGGGTGGTGTAGGGTGGTGAGCCTGAGGAATAAGAGTGCTAGTGCTGTCGCCACAGACTGTACAGGTTATCAAGTTTAATTTTGTCTCCGACAGAAAAACTCCATAGATTTTGGTCGTCTTTTACAGCAGCAAAGGCTAGGAGTGAGAAAATGGATCTGCAACAAGGAAAATGTATGAGTAAGGAGACAAACTAAAAAATTAAGCAGCAGCCTGAACAGAACAGCACACGAAACATGAGTATTGAACTGTCTGGAGTTGGATTTTTTTCTTTTTCTTTACAACAGGCCTGTGTCTTAAAGCACTGAACCAGAAATACATTGAAGCCAGTGAATACCCACAGGACGGACACTTGAACCAGAAACCTACCTTTTGTCCTACCAATTATTACAAGAGATGAAATGGCACCTCCAGACTAGAACACTGGCACTATATACCCAGTATGCTTAAGGCGGGAAAATTAATAATGAAAACAAATCTTGTACATTAATCAAAGCTTTCCAATTTAAAAAAAAAAAAAGAAACTATAATTGATTGTTAAAATTTGTGTATTTACATGGTATTGCCATGTTTCAGCTGTTTTTTGTTTGTTTTTACAGAGCATTTTATTGTGTAAATGTTGATTTCTAATTCAACAAAGATGTTGTACTGCTTTTCACAGTGGACCAGGCTGCCAACTTTGAGTCAAAGCGGGTTCACATAGATAACCTGTTCAGAATGGTGTCATACTGCGAAAATGTTTCAGACTGCAGGAGATGTCAGATCCTTCAGTATTTTGGTGAATGTAGTTTCTCACGTGATCGATGTGCAGCTGTTAAAGGTGCTGTGTGTGATAATTGTGAGATCAAGGTATGAATTTTACTGTTGTCACATATGATTTTCCTTATAGTATATTTTGTCAGAGAATAAATTGTCAGATCATGGTATGATTCCCTTCTAGTGCATTTTATCAGGTAGGTACAATTTCCTTATTGTGTATTTTTTGAAGGAAAGTATTGTGAGGTCAAGATATGATATCCCCTCTAGTGTAATTTATCAGAACATTCTACCTCATAACAAACAGTTGTATCCTTATAATACTAATATTATTCTAGTTATTCTCTAGTTTTTTTCTTTGTTTTTGGAGAACAAAGAGTAGATCCACTACCCCCAACAAGCATGCCTGGTGGTCATAAACTGTTATCCTAATGATCTACACTAAAGTAGTATTATCTTAGAGAGTCCTGAACAATAGTAATTTATTTGTTCATAGAGGTCTTAAGTGCTTGTGTAGTTATCCAAAGTAAAGTAATGGCCCCTTTGCACGCCTACTGGGTTATTAGGCATATAGGGCTACATCTGAATTTTGTAGGCCAGTCGGCACTTATTGGGTTCGTTAATTAGTTATTTGACAGATTATCCTTTTTGCACATCAGACCATTCAGTCCATAAGTGCTCAAATCCCCTCCTTAGTAAATCATGTAGCATGCATCGACTGGCGACAACATTTCTGTGTTGGTTTCCCTTTTAACATGTATTTCTTACAGTCTGTTCATGGTTGTAGATTCACAGTCATCACTTGATTCTCCCAAACTTACTTCTTGTAGAGCATTCAGAATGTCTGCCTGGTCCATGGCTCGTCATCCCTCCACAGTAGCTTTACCTGCAAGCCTATCAGTTTGCTCATTTCCTTGCACGCTTGCGTGCCCTCGCACAAATATGTGTCAGCCCTGACCACTTTAGAGACTCCAACTACTGTCTTCAGACCCAGCCCACTCATCTCTGTTTTCCTGAGCATACTCACTGAGTCGCTGAGAAAGTGTGTGCGGGAAAAAGTAAGTCTCCAGCCATGTGATTGCTGTGGTCACACTGCCATAACCTCAGTAGTCAAACTACTTGTGGTCAAGGCAACAGCACCAGACTCTTGCTTCACAATTCTAACTTCAATCTGGGCCGTTAGAACCCATGAGCTTCTCATGCAGCTAATCACAAACCCATCTGTGTAAATGACAGCATCCCCTTTTAGAGAATTCTCGAAAATCAAAGCCGTACTTCTGCCTCAACAGCAGCCTGACTTTGCTCTCTGCACTTTCTGTCTAGTTGGATGCAAACAGAAAAGGTTGTACAGCTCTCTGTTGGTACTTGTACCCATTCCTCACCAGGTTCTATGTCCTTGAGTAAACACACCTGCTGAATAATTTCCACAGTCTGACCCATCCACGATTTTCCTCGTTTTTTTTTTAACCTGCTGGCTTTTTTCTTCTTAATCTCACTATGCAGCGGGTGTCATGTGTCTGCCTAGACTCTCTGAGGTAGGCACATGCTCAGCAGATTTGAATTCTGTCCTCCAGATTAAAACTATCCATCTTTTACATGAAAATGACCTGGTCATGAAAAACCACAACTGTCCGCTGCCTTTGTTGACTGGAAGCCTCCTCACTGGGTGATGTCATCAGGATCATGCTGGCCACCTATACTTCACAAAACTTTACCTGGTACCCCCATTTAAGTCTGGGTCAGCGTGGGAGCCAAGGTCATTTTTGAAAAATAGTCGGCTCTAAGGACTTGAACCCATGACCTTCGGATCTGCAGACGAGTGTCTAGCTGCTACAGCGTGGAGACTGCCAGTTATCCAAAGGGTTTTATCTGTTGGTGTTGTGATCCAGAATTGATACTGTGCTGTATTTTTATCCTGGGCCCCTTAATTTTTTTAATTTTAATAATCCAACACTAGTATTTTTATCCCAGATGTGCTATAATTGTTTTTTTATAGTGTTGGCAGTAGTATTTATGTAATGGGCTCTAACTATAGAGGAACGGAAAATAGTTTCAATTCTGGTCTTCCTGCGCAACAGTGAAGACTAGGAGAGAGAAAAATGGATCTGCAACAAGGAAAGTGTATCAACCTCACAGCTGCACATTATAACTTATAAGGGGTTAAAGTTAAGTTAGTTCCATATCTTTGCAAGACATTGCAGAACCAACCCCAGCATTTTTTCTTGCTGTTGTGGTATTTCTAGGCAAATTTACATCCAGTAGTTTGCCATTGCTTTCTAGATGCTGGGATCAAACGCAGCGTCTAAGCCACAGAGGGTTGAAGACAACAAAATAATTTGTAGTTTTCGTAATTTTTGTTTCAACTGTTTGCTGGTCTATTAAAGTGATTATTATGTTGTTTTTGTAGGATTCGTTCAGTGTTCGAGATGTGTCTGCAGAAGCTAAGGAAATTGTTAAGTGTGTTAAAGAGTTGAATGCTAGAGGCAATGGCAACTACACACTTATTCACATCTTGGAGATATTTAAAGGTAATCAGAAATGTGTTTATGAATTAACATTCTGTAAGAGAAGTGAAACTCCCGTAAAACTGACTTCCAAATATTTTTTAAGCAGTTTGCTATTTATGTTACATTAGTCATATTGTGTATTGTGATGCATGGGCAACATATGGCCTCTTTAACAGTTTGCTGCTTATGTTAAAGTAGACATAATTTGACTTCTATATAAATGACCAAATATTTTGGTCATATCAAGCGTCACAACGGATTGGAAAAAATAATAGCAGTAGGGAAGGAGGGGTGGGGCAGTGGCCGACCAACACGAAGATGGACACATGCTATAAGTGACTCATTGAGTATGAAAGTACATGAGGTGGGAGAGCTGGCGAGAGACCGAGTTTCTTTCAGGCAGACTGTGATGAGAGCGATGTTCTGCAAAGGACCTGCTACATGATGATGAGTCATAATTTATCTCCTGATGCATGGACAACAAATGGTCTCTTTAACAGTTTACTATTTATGTTTTAGTAGTCATAATTTATGTCCTGATGCATGGACAACATATGTTCTCTTTAACAGTTTACTATTTATGTTTTAGTAGTCATAATTTATGTCCTGATGCATGGACAACAAATGGTCTCTGCAATACTATCCAGGCTTTTTGCTGTGGAGCAGAACTACATCCCTGGCCTTATATGGTCTCATAAATAAATTGAGAGGCAGCAGTTATGGTTTATAAGTCCCTGTCATTTGGCATAGATTAGGGCACCATGGTTGCCTGTGGGGGGGGGGGGGGGGGAGACACCTTTTTAATATCACTGATGTCGGGGCTGGCCTCTACTAAGATATAAATATGTGTGCAAACGACGTATGAATGGTACAGATATTTAGTTAGATTTGTAGGAACAAAATGCCATGGACCATGTTGCGTGGAGGGGGGCATACATACGATTACATACAGTAACAGCAGTCCGGACGGATCTCTCTAGTCACACTCACCATCGCCGTGGTCTGTGAGTCCCATGTGTCCTCATAGCACAATGTAACACTATCATCGGAAAAAGTGCTAACATGAGTCATATTGTGTATGAGGGAAAAAAAAACAAGTTTAAAAATGTATTTTGACAAGTTGGGCATGGAGACCCATCTTGAATATTTTCAGCTCTGCAAACCACTCATCTTTCACACAGTTATTATTCTGTCCCCATATTTTGCATGTTCAATTCATTTAACATTTTAAAAAAATGTAACGTTCAGTAGTTAACAAGTTGGGGGAAAAGGGTGGGGGGAAGTGGGATTAACTATTTCTGAACATATAAATAATAATTCAGTATAATCAGCTTTTTTTATTTTTGTGGTAATACTGTTACAGAATCTCTCATTGATAGCCTTGCTTCATTAATTCTTTCTGTCTCGAGCAACGCATGGCGTGTGCTCAGCTATATCTGTATGTATCAATGCATTACATGGTGTGTTGTTATTATTAACTCATATTTGGTCTGTGTATGCAAAATAAATCTGGTCAAATATTTCAAAACCAGTGCAGTATATGCTGTTTCTTTATAAGTCATACACTGATGCCTTTTTCACTGATTTTTTTGCCAAATTGGGTTTCTGTTCAAAACCATTTGTGTCTGAAAGAGTTCAAGAGTTTTTGATGCCAAAGGGATTGGTTGTTTTGCTAATAAACCAATGTTTTAATTTTAACAGGCTCCAATAACACAAAGATTCAGACCTTAGGTCATTCAAAGCTGGCATTACACTCTCGGGGTAAAGACTGGGCAAGGAATGATGCGGAGAGGTTGTGTCGCAAGCTGGTCATTGATGGCATTCTCAAAGAAGAGCTGCAGATTACTGCCCAGGACCATACAGTGTGTTATGTGCGCCTGGGACCACATGCAGTAGAGTTAATGCAGAACAAGCTAAAGGCAAGCACGGTTGACACTTTTCTTTTTGGAGTTTGTATTGTTTAAGAATTATGTTATTCTGACATTGTGCAATGTTGAGAAGTTAACTCCCAGTCTCTCCGTCTTTCCTTTCTAATAATGAAGGTCCACTGTAATGGATCTTCAGCTTGCTTTGTTTTTCCCTGTATGTGTCCTCTCCTACTGCTATTCTTCCCTTCCACTATATTGTCTGCCTCATGTTGGCTCGCCTTCTTTTCCATCCAGTGTGGTTTTTAATAAAAGTGTTGTCTTTTAATATTGCCAAAATATATCACCTGTCTCTTTTTTAATTCTCTTCAGTAGCTCTTTTTTTCATTCCAGTTTTGTTCATAAGCTTTCTTTTCCAAACAGTTCAAATGTATGAGGCTGAATCAGCTGTAGAAGCATACAGTGTGGGGGGAAAGTATGCTCCCAAACAGGTTCCATCTCCGTCCTCCGTAGCCAATGAAGAATCGACATGCTAATAGTCACAGCCGTAACCTGATTAAGAGTTCGCCTATGTTCCTCTCCTGCACTGTTCAGTTGATCCTAAAGAGCCTTCGCCACATCTGCTTTGTTATAAAGTAGCTCACCAACCAGAGCAGCGACAGCAGCCAAACTATCAGACTGCTCATTAACTCGCACACCCCAATATCCTGGGCAGAAAATCTGTCCACATGCAGCTAAGAAGGCAGATATTATGTACTACATTAAAACAGACATCAAACAGCTTTCTCGTGGTGGACACAAGATTTCAACACTAATGGCACAAAAATTCTTGAAATGGTAAAGTTGGCAAGAGACTGAGTGGCTTTTCTTATCATAATTTCACCTTGTGGGTTCCAGGGGTCTGTTTTTGGAGAACAAAGAGTAGATCCACTACCCCCAACAAGCATGTCATAGGAGGCAACCAGTCAGGGGTATTTCCTTCAGAGTCAGATTGCATCTGCCTGAGTGGCAATGAATCAACAGTCTATATAAAATTAAGCCAGATCTGTAAAACGGATGTTCATGAAAACTCAAGTTCTGGATCAAGACCAAAGTCCAGGAGTGGATGAACAACCAGAAATTTCGGCCAGAGCTTACAGTTGACGAGCACCAAGAAAAAGGAAGAAGAAATATTGTGATAATAGGAATTTGCAGAGAGGATCTGTTTACAGGATTGTAATGATTCACAGTATGAAAAATTAAAACAGATTTTCTTATAGTCCATTCTATGTGGCATTGGTAGTCATGTCTGTCCACAGAGAACATTGGGTGAGGAAAGGAGTGGGCCAGAGGAAAAGTAACAGTTGATTCACGACCATTCTTTGCCCAGATGATCTGGTTATCTATACAGATGGTTTGGTTTTGAAAGGGAAGAAAAGTGCCTTGAGGTTCGTAGCGCAAGCCAATGGAAAATCTTTAGTGCAGGACAGCTTAGCATACGATACCACCACGTCTAGCATGAGAATGGAGGTGGAGGCAGTAACTGCAGCTTTCCGGTGGCTAGAGAACAAGATGCATACACATGTCATAATTGTTACAGACTCTGTTAACAAATTTGAATTGAAGACATTCAATGGCATGTTTTAGATGAGTTACAGTGAATTCGTTTGAATTTTTTATAGGTTGAATTGCCAATTCAGGGAGGCAAGAAAAGAAGTGATGTAGCTAAAGTGGGAACGGAACCTAAAAATAACAGAGAGAAAATAGAGTTGGAATGCTTGGCAGAACTGAGAGTGATGGCAAAAACTATAGGTACAGTTTATGTATTGTAAGAGTTTTAATGCATGTACAATTCTTCGGGTGTTAGTGTGAGAACTGGACACTGATTAACACTAACACCCCCCTCCCCCACACACACACACACACAATATTGTCCTTTCCCAGAAACTTCTCATGAGTCTGTGAGATGAGGTGAAATAAAATAATAAAAGAACCAAATTCTCTGCCCCTCATCACCTACATCCCACTTGTTTTTAGATTTTTTTTTCATATTTGTTCTTCCTGTCCCTATTTTCAAAAAGTCCATTTTGTGTGACCTTCTCAGTTTTTTCATATGGTTTATGATTCACGTTTTATTTGCTGATGAAGACTGGTCAGAACATTTAGTTGTATTTGTGGGCATCTTTTCCCCATAAGCCTCAGTGTTGGAGGTCACATATTCACAGCTTGAGTCACATGATAACTGTTTTTTAAGGCCCCATAGAATGTATTCAATTTAACGCTTTACAGAGTTTGTGTTATTGATTCTTCCTTAATATATTTTTAAAAATGAGGGGGGGGGGGGGGGGGGGGGGGGGGGGTGTAGATCACTAAATTTTTTGCAAATTCAGTAGTAACCTATGTTTTATGGTATGGATTTCTACACAGTCATGACCCATTGTTTTAGTGTTCCTGGGGTGATAAGGTTAAATTCAATTTCAGATGAATAATTTCTGCTTCTTTCTCTTTGTATCATACAGCTTCAGAACATGGTGTTAAAAACTATGCCCTGATCTTCCCCGAGAGTGCCCTGAAGCAGCTGGCCCAGTGCACGCCTATCACCAGGGAGGAGATGATTGAGCAGATTGATCACTTCAATGCCACCATCATCGACAAGTACCAGGCACACCGGCTACTGGACATTACCCTCAAATATAGTATGGAGTATGCTGGTAGGTGCCTGTATTACATTGTTTTAAAAGGCAACAAACCCTGAGATTTACCACTTGTTTTCTGAGTAAACTTTTACAGTGCCTTCTTTTTCTTCTGCTTCTGGGTTTTCCCTTAAACTGGTGGTTGTTGTGTTGTGGTTCACAGGTAGGCTGCAGTATTTGGGGCCTTTAGAACCAACACATTTCAGCAAACACCTAAAAATTTGCCTTTTATGACATGCTTGGGATAAGACTCGGTGCAGTGAAGTCAATTTATATCTCCTGTAAACTTTTATCTCTCTATCTAGAATTTCAGGCACTAGACTTCTTAGCTTTGACTTGAAAACCATTAAATGATTTGGCTGTGCATCGCTGAGTTATTGTGCATGAAATATTTAATGAGATAAAGGAAAACATGCTTTAGAAGGCTATCCTCCGAATAACAAGCACAAAAGATGGCGGCCAAAAACAAGGCCTCAGTCACGTGTCAATTGCGCACTTCTGGCGACCTAATTTGCAGTTTTCGGCGACTACTGCCACCGCTGAGAGTATCCCCCATGCCGCTAAACATGGGGGATACTCTCAGCGGTGGCGGTAGTCACCGGAAGTGCACAGTTGACATGTGACTGAGGTTCTGTTAGGGTGTTTTTGCGGCCGCCATCTTTTGTGCCCGTTATTCGGAGGATAGCCCTTTAGAAATATTCAAGAATAAATAAAATAATTTGGCTAGGCATCACTGAATTATTAAATATGAATTATTGAATGAGATAAAGACAGAAAAAAGCGTGCTTTAGGAATATTCAAGAAAAAGAACTAAAGTATAAATGGGTAAAGTGTTACTCAGTGCATCACTGACTTGGTAGTTTGTCACATGTTTATTGTTTAATCCATTGCTGAGACAGATATCTGAAGAAAATGTATGATTTAAATAAGTGTATAGTAATTTTACTCAATAGTTTGCTGATGACAACCGTGTTGTATGTGAATTATTAAATGAAATTAAAAAATAAAGAAAGAAAAAACGTGCTTTTGAAATATTCAAGAATAAAAAGAGGTGAAGTATATTCAGGTAAAGCCTTACTCAGTGCATCACTGACTCAGTAGTATTTGACATTTTATTGTTTGCTGAGATAGACTTCTGAGGATATTCAGGGTTTGAGTAAGTGTACAGTTAATTGACTCAACAGTTGACTAATTATAACCATGGTGTGCAAGAATTTTCAAATGAGATAAACAAAATGCTTGGGCTATGTGTCATTGAATTATTGCACATGAATTAATGAATGACATGAAGAAAATACAGGCATTAGGAATATTGAAGACTAAATAGAACCTTCCTCGGTGAGTGACAAGTTTAGCATTTTGGTTTGTCTGTAAAGTACAAGTAATCCTTATTCAGTTAATGCCATCATCGGGTTTTATAGTGTTAGACTTTTACATATAGTATGTCATAATTCATCTATATTCTGCGTCTAGAAAAGAAAAACAATTAGCTTTGGCTGTTATAGTAACATTTCAGTCACTGCCCACAATACATGCACAGAAACACAGAAAAGGGTGGGGTATCTATACCAGACGTGGAAGCACCTTATTTAGGAGTGTATAGATTTATGTGAAGTGATTTGTAGGAGCTCCCGCATGTCATTTAGAGGGGTATACATTTAAGTGCGGTCATTGTCTGATGTGGGTACACCCACATGTCATTTAGAGGTATAGATTTCAGTGAGGTAATGTCTGATTCTGGGAACACCCAGATGTCATTTAGGGAAGGAAAGATTTAAATGAGGTAAAGTCTGACATAATAGAATCGGAAATTGTCTGACCATGAAGTTATTGTAGAGTTGTATCACCTCAGACCTTGAAATCGACGAAGAAGAGACAAAAAACAATGGAGACGGCGGTCAGTTTACACCTGAAGGGGAGTTGGCTTCCCATTATTTTGAAGAGTCTTCATCTGGAGGAAGAGGAAGAAGAAATGGCAGAGGAAGAGGTGGAAGAAAACGTTTCACATCTAAAGGCAGAGGAGGCTTTGTGGTATGTTTACATGTTAACATTTTTCCGAGTCAAGATTGATAGAGATGTGCTTTATTGGCATTCATTTTCTACTTTAGATGTGCAGGGTTAACTTTATTGACATTCATTTTCTACTTTGTATGTCTTCAGATGTAATTCAGTGCAGATACTAAATCATATTGAAGCTGCCTTGGTGTAGCAGCTAGATGCTTTTAAATGACCTTGGCTCCCAGCTCAGCCCAGCTTTAAATGGGTACCAGGTAGTCCTAGGAAATAAAGTTGGCCAGTGTCTTGTTGACCACATCATCCACTGAGTCCGAATTAGTCGGCAAAATATAGGTCTAACCCTAAATGCCCAATACGCCTGAAGGCGTGGAAAAGGGTCATTTACTCTTTTTAAAATTTTTTTGTACATCATTTTTACTTCTGTCTTTCCATCAAATAAATAGCCTTGTCAGTTTGGCTTTTGCAGTTTGGATTCTGCCTAATCTGTATCACATCTAGACAATTTAAGTCATGTCAGTGAAGTAGTTTAAACAAGCTTCATTTATACTGTTTATTCCTCTTTTGAAAGTATGTTTATTATGTATGTTTCTCTCCTCCTCATATCTCTCTGTCTCTTTCTGTCTGTCTGTCTGTCTGTCTGTCTGTCTGTCTGTCTGTCTGTCTCTGTCTCTCTCTCTCTCTCTCTCTCTCTCTCTCTCTCTCTCTCTCTCTCTCTCTCTCTCTCTCTCTCTCTCTCTCTCTCTCTCTCTCTCTCTCTCTCCTCTCTCTCTCTCTCTCTCTCTCTCTCTCTCTCTCTCTCTCTCTCTCTCTCTCTCTCTCTCTCTCTCTCTCTCTCTCTCTCTCTCTCTCTCTCTCTCTCTCTCTCTCTCTCTCTCTCACACCATTACTTTCCCTCACCACAACAAACTATCATTACTTTCATTCTCTTTTATCCCTCTGTTACCCCCTCCTCACACATACCTATCACTATCTTCTGCCCATTATTGTTTAGTGGAGCCACCAATTCATGCCCTGTCTGTATTATCTGACTTATTCACAGATAGTTGTTTTCCCATGTGGATTCCAGGGCCCCATTCTGGAGTGCGGCGGGGGGATATCTCTACTGCCCTTGATAAGCATATTATAATAAGTGGCTAATCAGGTGTGTTTCCTTCGAAGTTGGATTACATATGCCTGAGAGGCAAGGAACCCACAGTCTGCATTCAGATAAGCCAGCTCTGTAAAAGTAATATGCATGCAAAACTCAAGTTCTAGAACAAGACTAAAGTCCAGAAGTGGACGAATAACCAGAACTTTCTCTCGGAGTTTACAGCCAGTTAACGCTAAGTTAAAGAAGAAGATAGTTGGCTGACGTTTTGTGGCTATAGTATTTTACAAGATGAGGTAGCCAGTACCAGCCCTTTAAACTTAATCTATCTGCATGTAACCTTCCTTGTATAAGAAAGTGGATGCTCATGTATTGCTAAATTTGCTGGGTCGTGCTATCAACTTGTTGACTGTTTCAGAAAGGTAAAAAGAGCAGGAAGACTTGGAAGAATAATGCAAAGTCTGGCCAGACAAAGAAACAAGACAAGTATGTAGAGATTTCATTGTTTATGAAAATATCCAACATATTTACATTATTTTATTGCACATACTGTGCTGCCGTGCCACAGTACCTAGACCTCAGCTGCAGATCTGAAGGTCACATGTTCAAATGAGAACACATTTTTAAAAAATTTACTTTAGCTCCTAGATCAACCCAGCCTTAAATGGGTACCAGGTAAAGTCCTGGGCAGAAAGGTGCCCGATGGGATGTTGACAAAATCGCCCTCTGAGTGATGATTCGTCTGTAAATAATAGGTCTAGCACTATGTGCTCAATATGCTTAAGGCATTGGTCAATCCAAAGAAGGTAACAGTGGTTCTCTTTGGATAACCATATTTGTTAAACCCCAACGCCCACTGTTAATCTGTGCTCAATTATGGAAAGAACACAGGCATTAAAGTACCTGGTGATACGATTTGATCACAGCTTGGCGTATACTAAGCACATAGACCAGGTGATAATAAAAGCCTAGTGGGACATGGCTGTGATAAAAGTGATGGCAACAGCAAACTGTGAGCAGCTTCATTTATGTCTTTCATATCAGGGTCTGATCATTTCTGTCTTTGAGAATGCGATCCTGACTCTCAGCCATAAGCAGATGGAGAGGATGGAAAGGATACAGAATGAGGCTATGGGTATTATACTTGGATGTACAAGAGATAAGCTTGCAGGGCGATGCATTACCTTCTTAATTTTCCAACCGTGGAGGACAGAATTCTAATTTGCTGAGCAGGTGCCTACTTCAGAGTCAGCGGAGACATGTGACACCAGCTGCATTGCGAAATTAACTCTTTCTGAGTCCCAGTTGTTTTAGCATCACAGGCCCAATGGGTAGTAAATAGAGACTAAAATCGACACACCATGCGTTCATTAGGCTTCTAGGTAAGAATCTATGAATGTATGATGCGTTCCCTGGGACTCAAAGAGTTAAGAAGAGGACAGTCGTGGATGAGCCACGCCGAGAACATTATTTAGCAGGTGTTCACTGGAGGACATAGGACCTGGTGAGGAATGGGTACAAGTACCAACAGTGTGTGGCACGACCTTTTCTGTTTGCTTCCATCTAGACAGAAAATGCAGATTAAAAAATGTCCAGCCGCTGTTGAGGCAGAAGTGCAGGCTTTGATTTTCGAGACTTCTCTACAGGGGGATGTTGTAATTTACACAGATGGGTCTGTAATTCAACTTGTGAAAAGTGTTTGGGTTTTTACTGCTCAGGCTGGAGTTAAAATTATGAAGCACGATTCTGGTGCTGTTGCCTTGACAGCAAGTAGTCTGATTATGAAGGTCATGGCAGTGACCAATTCAGTAACATGGCTGGAGACACAGACCTTTCCCCACGCATGCTTTCTCAGTGACTCAATGAGCATGCTCAGAAAGATAGAGAAGGGCTGGATCCAGAGACAGATGTTAGAGTCTCTAAAGCAGTCGGGGCTGACACACATCAGTTTCATATTTGTGCCAGGGCATGCAGGAGTGCAAGGAAATGAGCAAGCTGATCAGCTTGCAGGTAAAGCTAATGTGGAGGGTAGATGAGCCATGGACCATACTGATATTCTGAATGCCATACGAGAAGTTAGATGTTTGTGAGAACCAAGTGATGACGGTGAATCTACAGCAATGACTAGACTCCAAAAACAACATGTTCAAAAAGGTTTGGCAAGACAAGAGCACTATGCAGGAAGCCAGTGAAGAATAAGAAACCAACACAGAACTGGTGATGTGAGCCACTACACGCTGTGGGATTTACTTAGCTGGTGAATGAACCGTTAGACTCCGTACCCAGAAATGCGGAAACTGCATCAGCAAACTGAGGTCAGATATTCGACTGGATGGTTTTTTTCAGTTATAGGAGTCTGTAATCAGCACTAACTCTAATTTTATGCTTACATATTTTTCATCAGTGTTCTAAAAGTGAATAAAACTGTGGTTTAAATAACTAAAGATATTACGTTTGGGGCTTTATTCAAATTAACAAGTATTGAATGAAAACAAGGTGTAAAACATAAATATTGAACATAAATATCATCTTACTGGCAAGTCTTGGTGTGCTAAATTATTTACTGCTGTTAATAAAAATGGGTCTAGATGCCAAACCAATCAAGCCTAAAATGGGTATGAGAAGATGTTCTGGGAAGTAAAGGCAGTCAGTATAATATTGGCATAACCCTCTAGGAGGAGGAGGAGAGATAGGTCAATATTGACAGCTGTTGACATCATTTTTACTTTCTCAGTCAATGTTTGACATACCAGACATTGGGTTCGTCTAGGTAAGTGAACTCTGTGTATTTTGTAACACTATAACTCTTTTTCAATATACCATTAATGGAATAAATGTATATTTTGAACAGCTTTTCCTCATTTGCCCCATACAAGCCCAACAAAACTGCTGCAAACTATACAACTGCTGCTCCTTCAGCTACCAAGAAACCTGCCACCGTAACAAAAGCCTCGCTGGGTTTGATGCCTGATCCCAGGGCTCGCTCGTTCCTGTCCTCCATGCCACCCGCTGGCAGAGGCAGTTTTGCTTAAGAACATCTTCACATATGGTTTTAGTTTTTAATTCAGCGTGGTACACTTATTTAGCACATTTTAATGTACCCATTTGTTCCTGTATTTGTCATCTTCTTTCTTTGATTCTTAATGTGGCATTGGCATACTTTATTTGGCCCATTTTAATATTCCCATTTTTCCCTGTAAATTTATCGTCTGCCTTAGTTTTTTTAACTAGAATTTTAATTCTAGAATTTGTCTCTCTGCTAAACATTGTTGAAATTTGTCATGACTTTCAGATTAAGACATAGTGGTAATTACTATTTAAAAAAAAAAAAGAAAATTTAAAAAGCCAAAATATCTATGCAAAGGATAAAACCATTAATAATTTCTCCGTTCTGGCTAAATAATAATAGAAAATATGAAACTGAACTAAGATCACTGATTGCAGTAGCTGTGTTTTGAGAAGAACAGAACATTTTAAAAGAACTACAAGTTTTTTAGATATGGTGTTAGCGCAGAATGCAAAGAGTAAACTGGAAAGAAAGGAGATCAAATGAAGTATATGTCTGGCAAACTATTTAGCATCATGCAAAAAGGGCAGTCTTGAGCTGGTGACAATATTTGACATAGGGCTCTGTTACAGAAAATACTGGATGGATGATCAGGTCCAGGGAAAGGAAAAAGAGAATGTTCTAGTAAAAACGTTTATCAGACAAGCGTGCGAGAACCTGGCGGTATGGACTTAGATGGAGTTACTGAGAATAGAATGCAGGAGGGACAGACTGCTTCAGGTTACCAGTCTTCAGAATAATAGACCTAAAAATGAATGGTCCCTTGATCTGTTCAACTGCATTTTTTTTAAGGAAATTAGTTGATTTTTGTAGTTATTTTTCATTGAGTTCATATCATGTAATAAACTAGTTTGTTATATTAATCATTAAGTCGCTATTAAATATGAATTGTATAATATATATTGTCCAGTTGTCAGTTATTTTCTTGGTATTTCTTATTAATGTTGTGTAACACAGTGTTCACCGCCAATGTGGTTTCGGCCGGTGGCCTTTCTTAAACAAGTAATGAACTACACCATTTTGTATGTATTTGGGTATAGTTCATTACTTCTTCGAGAAAGGCCACTGGTGGACAAAGTGTTTTATGCAAATTTTACTGTTTCCCAGTTTCATGAAGCTTTTTAGTCGCATTTCACTGGAATTTCTCATACGACATGCTTGCTGGGGGACGGTGCGTTTATTTCTCTCTCTCCAAAATGGTGTCCCTAGAAACCACACAGGAAATGTGAGGGTGTGCGTAACAACGAAGCTGTGGACCGGACTAAGTTTACAGTGACAGTCTAGGGACTAAGTTTACAGTGACGTTCTGGGGACTAAGTTTACAGTGACGGTCTGGGGACTAAGTTTACAGTGAGGGTCTGGGTACTAAGTTTGCAGTGGCGGTCTGGGGACTACGTTCACAGTGACGGTCTGGGGACTAAGTTCACAGTGACGGTCTGGGGACTAAGTTTACAGTGACGGTCTGGGGACTAAGTTTGCAGTGACGGTCTGGGGACTAAGTTTACAGTGGTGGTCTGGAGACTAAGTTTACAGTGGTGGTCTGGGGACTAAGTTTACAGTGGTGGTCTGGGGACTAAGTTTACAGTGGCGGTCTGGGGACTAAGTATACAGTGGCGGTCTGGGGACTAAGTTTACAGTGGCGGTCTGGGGACTAAGTTTACAGTGACGGTCTGGGGACTAAGTTTACAGTGGCGGTCTGGGGACTAAGTTTACAGTGGCGGTCTGGGGACTAAGTTTACAGTGACAGTCTGTGGGTGGATGTGCTGCCACAGAGAAAACATGAAAAGAGGGATGCAGGTGCCTCAGTGCATGCTATATTCATCAAACACAATTGCTATGTGAAAGATGAGTGTTAGGAAGGGCTGAATGTAAGACTAGTTTGCAGGCCCACTTTGTGATCCTTTGAAAATAGTTTCTTCTTTCATTCTAAGTTTACCACCAAGTAGTGCAGAACCACTCACTCTGTCTGCCTGTTTGTTTCCCAACACATCTGAATTAAATCAAAAGATATATCACTCGTGCAATTCATCATCATCATCAATTGTCTTGCCGACTGGCGTGGGTGATCATGTGTATCAATTCATCCTCTGTCTCTCCAGAAATCTTTCCTGTGGCCACAACATGTTCCATTTTCCCTCTTCTCATAACATGACCAAAAAATGATGACTGTCTCTTTCTGATGTTTGTGATAAGTTGTCTTTGAGCATTTTCCTTTTTCAAAACATCTGGGTTGCTCTTCTTAGCTGACCAAGGACTCTTCTGTAAAAACACACCTCTGAGGCCTCAAGATTTTGTTTGGCTTGTTTATTAAGTTTCCAGGCTTCACAGCCGAATGTTAAAACTGGCTCTATAGAGCATGCAAGAATTTGTTTGCTAACCTTCAATGATGTGGATTTATTCCACAAAATGTTCTTCATTTTGTAAAATAGTTTTGACCTGCCCTATTCTGTTCTGTTCTAGATATTTAAATTGTTAAATTTCTTTACCTGTCCTAAAAAAAACGCCTTTGACTGTTATTATATATTTAGTCAATATTTTCTTGAAAATCACCATTACTTTTGTATTTCCGTAATTCAAACTAAGGCCCATTTTATCACTTTCTACCACCATCGTGTCTGTCATTTCCTTTACTTCTATGCATAATACATAGGGGGAAAATAAACAAATTCCAGTGAATCACCAGAGGGGAGAATGCAGATGGAAACTAAAACAACCTCATCCGTAACTACAGCTTGGCCTGATTTCTGCTTGTGAAGCGTGGTCTTGCTCTTGCGCTACTATATTTGAAGAGACAATATATTCAGCGGCGTATTGGAAGACATGGGAATAACAACACATGGAGATGGTGAGTGCAGCTATCAAGACCCACTCGCATTAAGAAAAATCTTCCGTAATTAAGTTATGGGATTTCAGGGTCACCATTGCCTTCGAGAGTATTGAATGTGCTTGTTCTCTGACGCTGTGCTCTTCTAACTCTACCTACAGTCATTTTCTCCTTTATCCCTGCGGTAATTATAATGTTGTTTGTTAATCCCCCTGAGATATCTCCACCTTCCTGAAATGGGGGAGCTCGAGTTTATTTTTTGAGTTTTCTTCTTCTTCGCGTTCACCAGCTGTACACTGGCGTAAAGTTCTGCTTGTTCGTCCACTTCTGGACTGCAGTCCTGTTCCGGAACCTGAGTGTTGCATGTGCATCAGTTTTACAGATCTGATTCAATTGAATGCAGACTGCTGGTTCCTTGCCTCTCAGGCAGATGCACTCAGACTTCTAAGGAAGCTTCCCAGTTAGTCGACTCTTACGACATGCTTTTGGGGAGGCAGTGGGTCTATTCTTGTTTTCCCCCACAATAGCACCCCGGAACCCACACGGGGGTTTTTGAGTTATGATTTGGGTTATCTTCATGGCACTCCTGACACGTCCATAGGTGCTCAAAGTCCCCCTTTAACGAATACATCAGCATCCCGCGGTTGATAGTCCCAGTCCTATGATGGTGACAAGACTTCTCGTGCGTCCGGTGTGCTTCTCGTGCCTGGCTGTGCCGATTTTTATTCCCGATTCTTACACTCTTAGCAAAGATGTGGAAGTGCTGCTCCCAAGATCCTCCTATGCCTCTCTAGTGACGTTAACAATGTCGGCATGATCCATGGGAGCTTCTGGATGCTGATGGTAGCATCCCAACAGGGCGTCACCAAACCGGATAGGTCAATGGGCAGAGAACAAAGAGAGACAACCTTGTCCTACATGTTGAAAGTTGAAGCCTTATGCCGCAGAACAGACACATAGGCATTGGACAGTCACTGAGGTGAATGGTGGCAGATGACACCTGTAGCAGTGAACCTCGAGTGGTCGGACTGCAGAAGAAGAACTTAGCTTGTGAACCCACTTTTGTATTTCAATATGTAGCGCACTTGCCATCAAACCCGTTCAAGATAGTGCGGACCTCGCGTCATCAAACTATGTGATTTCAGCACTAGTTGTGTCGCGCTGTAACAATATGTATATCATGGGCTTTGTAACATTCGAGCCTGACGCTTTTGGCTGAGAACAACATGTCGCCAAAGCCTGGACACCGTCTAAGTTTGTTTTACCGTGCCGCTGAGGCGCACAATACAACTCCTAACCGCAATGTAAATGGGAACCTGTTCTTGGACTAACAGACTCTCCTGAAAGCTGTACTGTATATTATTTCGAGCAGTGAGAGAAGCTTATGGACTTTACTTTTGCATCTAGCTTGCCGTCGGGACCAGCTCCGTTTTTACAGGAGTGTAGTTTGAAAGACTACACGGTAGAGGTTATGGAGGGTCTGCCTTTGTCATCGGTGTCTCCCTACGATTTCATACCCTTCGATTTGTCCTCGGTGCAGCAGGGGTTTATGAGTATCTACCTCCGCGTTCTGGAAAATGTCAATACACGAAGTATTGCCGGAGCCGGAATCATAGCTGCAGCTGTTGTCTTTGGAGTGTGGAAAACCAGTGACGGGTTTAACAAGCAAGTTCTTTCTCCGGTAAAGTTAAGAGTAAAGTGTTTAGTGTATAGTTGTTTTATACTAGCTATTGACGGGTCACATCTTATCTAGATACTTTAGGCTTAAAAAGTTAGTTGCGTATCCTATACAGAACGGTGCAGAACCAACCCCAGCATTTTTGGGCTGTTGTGGTTTTCCTAGGAAACTTTACGTCCAGTAGTTTGCCATTGCTTAAGCAGTGGGTTAAGCTTAAGCCGTGTTGTAAAGATAAATTTTCACGCTCAAGATGTACTGGGCACATTGGCACCGACATAAAGAACTGGGGGTAACTGAATGTAACAACTCACTGCTCCAACCGCTTAGAAGTTATATGAGGAAGGGGGGGGGGAGGGTCCGAAGCCTTGTGGAAGTGCGTAGTTATACACACACTCGGGCACACATTTTCTTTCTAACAATACATATCTGTTTATCCATCCATTCATTCGCCCATCTCTCTGTATATCTGTTTGTGTGCTTAAATATCTGCCTGTCTATGTGTCCCTATCGTCACATAGATGCACACGATATGCCACGCAATCAGAACCCCTATTTTTTTTTAAATTATAAATTTAAACTTATTCAGTATTGGCCACTGTGGCTTAGGTGTTGCGGGCACGCTTCATCATTCCGAGATATCCTGTTCGATACCGGATTACGGGTGATTTGACAGCATTCCGCTTTGCGTTGATTTCAACAGTGGTACGGAGAGCCAACCGTTGAGTTATGATTTGGGTTATCTTCACGGCACTCCGGGCAAGTCCACAGGTGCTCAGATTCCCCCTTCAACATATACATCAGCGTCCTGCGGTTGATAGTCCCAGTCCTGTGTTGGTTGACAAGACTTCTCGTGCATCCGGTGTGCATCTCCTGCCCGGCTGTGCCGATCTTTATTTCTACTGAATGTAAATTGCCTGGAAAACTTAATCCGCCAACAACTACTTTGTCGGTTCTGAAACGTCCCGAAAAAGATACACAACTAACTAATTCAGCAGTGCATGGGGGAAATGCAGCACCTACCACCGTGAGTGTAATACTTCTTCTTCTTCTGCCTGTCTAACCCTCAAAGGAGCATAACCAATTCAGGCCAAGTTGTTCTATCCTTCCCTATCGCATGCAGCTATCCCCATGTCCTTCTTATCTTTTGAACTTCACTCTCTCGCTCCCTTCTCCGTGTGTTTTTTGGTGAGTGTGATACTAGCCCATGTTTGTTTTTTAAACCAGTGAATTGTGTGGTCATTCTCGCGCTGGCCCCTTTGCCTGCGATTGATTTTCTATCTTCCATTCTTCGTGGTCAGTACCACGCCGTCGTCATGAGGAACCCCACTCCTCGAATAGGAATCAAACCTAGATCCATCATGCAGGTAGGTTGGTGGGTCCTTTGTCGCGTCTTCAGGCGCATTGAGCGTATAGTGCTAGACCAATCGTCACTCGATGGGTGATGTGGTAAACATGACCTCGGCTGCCTTTACTTCTCAAGACTTTACATGATACCCATTTAAATATACGTAGACCTGAGAGCGTAAGTCATTTTTGAAGAAAAACAAATACCCCTGCTCTGTTCGGATTTGAACTCGCGACTTTCGGATGCACATGCGAGCGTCTAACCCTACACCACGGCGGCTCTCAGTAGTTGGACTAGCCAATTTTTGACAAACGCGGATTATTTACGAAGTAAACAAACATCAACATCATTATCATCGTTATTATCCTCTCATGCAGTTCTACGTCACATAGATTGGCATAGGACCTGCAGTCCGGTTGTCCACCCAGGTCTTTGCTGTGCCAAACATACACGACATACACTGGCAAGTAATGCACCAACGCATGATGGAAGAAGCATGGACAGAGCAAATATCCAAGCAATGTTTCCCCGATGTCAATTTGAACAAAGAAGACACAAACAATAGACTGCACAATTTATTGCCTGGCATATTTCGCGGTATCTCGTCAGGTGCATACTCAACGTGTATATGACCGACTCACAACAGCAGTCGGTCAAACCTTTTACGCAGCCATGCCTGTCATGAGATTTAAAACCACCATGATTCCTACGTCACCTGTAAAAGAACCAGTGTCGACGTACGCCAGATCTAACTGTATATACCAATTTAAATGCACATGTAACGCTGCATATGTGGGCAGAACTGATCGACGACTGGAGAAACGGGTTGCTGAACATATTCCACTATGGGTGGTAAAAGCAATGCAGAACACTAACACCTCAACAACAAAAAATCAGGTGACTGGTCGACAAAATCCATCATCAGCAATTGCGTGCGATATTCTAAATTCCGGGCACACCATTAACAGGGATGATGCATTTCGAATTATTTACAATTCGGCCAACCGTAGACTACTCAGATACGCGGAAGCTTCCGCTATCAACCGGTTGAAACCAGATCTCTGTTGGCAGAAAGAAATGGTAGTTTCCTTAAGGTTACCTTGGTGAAACAGACAGTGTAGAATGTACTCGGATTTGTGTTTCAGTTTCTAGGATTCAGTTATTTGCTTCATTTATTCACTTGTAACTGTAGAGCAAATATCGTCAACGCTGTACAGACTGGGCTAGGGGATAATAACGAATCTCTGACGCTAACACGATTGTGCGACATGGGAGTAAATCATGATAAAGCACATCTATTCGCCTTTATTATAACCAACTTCTCATGGGAACAATTAGTAGAAGTAGCTTGGACTGGCGGCTGCATCGGAGGACTGAACATACATGGAAATGCTTAATGTGCAGTGACGTCGACTGTGATAACATAACATGACATGCATTAACTGAATGATATCTCTGTGTCTCTTTCTGTAGCCGAAACCAGGGTCAGAGTACGACTATGAAGACTACCGACGTAAAAGTATTGAAGATGTAGTACAAGACAGCCCGGGAAAGCGAACCCAAGCTGTATCCGGCGGGACTGCGGTTGCTAGCTTGTCCATGCACAAACGTCCAGAGAAAAGGGAATCTATCGTTTGCTGTCGCTTGTTTCACTCCAAGAGCACGGATACAGAGGAGTTATCGGCCATGTCCGAGAGCGTTCACAGGTTGGAATCATACTCGTATAATTGTCGAAAAGAGGTTCAGTGGAATCAAGCTTTGTTTAAATGGGCAGCAATAGTAATACGTATGTGGTGAATAGCCAATAAATTTAATAATATAGTTGAAATAATAAGAACTGTAACAATAAATGCATAAAATATAGTATGTACATGGTTGTCGTGGAAAGAAGCACTTACCCTCATTGCATATTGTCTAGGGCAGCGGTTCTGTTTTCGCCGCGGCACCCTTTCAGGCACACTTCTCCTACAGCATTCCGAGCCCTTGAGGTTCATTGCTGCAGATATTACCCGCCTCCATTCATCTCTCTGGTAGACCTTCTCTTTCCAGTTGGTAACACATAGTGTTTGCAGGTCTGTCTGGATATTATCTCTCCATCGTCTTCTTGGACTCCCTTGTGGTCTACGAACATTCATCTCCCTTGTGTATACAGTTTTTCTTTCTCTGTCATCTGACATTCTTTCAATATGCCCCAACCATTTCAGTCTATTAACTCTCATGGTGCCACTGATCAGTGGTGATTTAAACAGAGTATGAATTTCGTAGTTGCTTCTCACTTTCCATTCACCGCTGTTTGCATCTTTGATGGGTCCAAAGATTCTTCGTAAGACTGTTTTCGAAAACCTGTAATAAGGCTTCATCTCTTTTAGTTGTGCTCCAAGTTTCAGAGCCATATAAAACGACTGGCCTTATCAACGTTGTATATATTTTGATCTTGGTGTTGCGAGACAGACACTTTTACTTTAGCAGATGTTAAAGGGCATAGTATACTTTATTTCCATATTGTATTCTAGATGGTATTTCTTCTCTCAGCATGTTGAAGCAGTTGAAGTTTGCACCCAAGTGCTTATACGTTTCCGTTCGTTTGATTTTCGTATTATCGACTTGAATGTGGCCGGAGTTTATATCCTTTCCCTGTCTAGTTGTTATCATGTATTCTGTCTTATCTTGATTGATAACTAGTCCCATTTTATGAGCTGATTCTTTTAAGACATTCAGTGTTTTAACAATCTCTAGTTCAGTTTCTGCAACGATATCAATGTCATCAGCATATCTAAGTATTCTTGTAGTTTGGCCCAAAGTACACTCTTGTTTAAATTTTCTTATATTTTCTCCAGGGCCAAGATGATTTTATGTTACTATATTCTCAGTGTCTTTCATACATAGTTTGGTAGTTCAGGCACACACACAAACACACACACACACACAAATTCGTGGCACACCTACGCGTAAGCGGTTTGAATACTTAATAAAAGAAGGTGGAAAAACACCAGTACGCATTTAATGTTCAGTTGTCTCTAATGCGATGAATGAAACTGTTTGGATGAATTTTCCAGTATTTCCGTTATGAATATGGGAAGTTTAATTAATTGTACCCTCAAATCACTCGACCCAGAAAGTTTGCTCCTGTATCTGTTTTTTTAAGTAACTGTACGTTGAGAATGCACTGCAGTCTTGTCAATAGCATTGTCTGCCGAATACATTTGTATCCAGAACTCTTCTTGGTTTCCTTCGCGGTATTTCTATTTTAAACTGATGTCTTTGAAGATTTCAAAAAGATTTTGAAAAATACTTGATTATTGCCGCGGCATACTTTCGCGGCACCCAGGCATACTTTCGCGGCACCCAGTTTGAGAACCGCTGGTTTAGGGTTGGGGCGGAAGCTTAACCTCCCCCCCCCCTTTTTTTTAAGCCCTATCCCCTACTCATCATTGACGGAAGGAGGCTCATCCGACCCTAAAATGGGGGGGGGGGGTGCAGAAACCTGAGCCCTTAGGTTCTCGGCGCCTATGGTATTATTAGTATAGTTATCTGGGATACGAATTTGATCCTTTTCATGAATAATTATCATCAAAATAGGCAAATCCACAAGTATTGATTTGCACTCATAGAAGTGAAGTTAAACGTCACAAACCAGCGCCACCGTTTTTTGACTGTTGGGTGGTTTTGCTACACAGTTTTATGTTCAGCAGTTTCGTTTTGCTTCCTGGTAGTGCATAAAACGAGTGTGTTTATTGATCGATTAGTATATACTTAACAAGTATGGAACGGATGTTTACTTCTCAGTGTGAGAAGTATGCGCGCGCGTGTGTGCATAGGTGCCCGCGAGTCTATATATGAGAGAGAGAGAAGAGAGAGAGAGAGAGAGAGAGAGAGAGAGAGAGAGAGAGAGAGAGAGAGAGAGAGAGAGAGAGAGAGATTAGTTCATATGCTGCTTATCGTGAGGTCTTCGTCTTCGAATGAGCTACCGTTCAGCAATGGTCGGCACTACCTGTTATATGTGAACGGCGAATGTTGGTCTGTTTATACTAAACCTGACATCTAACTTCATCAAACGTCTTGGAAAGGAGGAGGACTTATTAGAGAGGATGCTAACCTTAATACATGACGACGAAATATAATATTACAATCACATTTTGAGAATTTAAATATCTAGGAAGTATGATCACAGAAGATGGTAGAACTGACAGAGAAATAGAAACCAGATGTCAGAAAGCAAGTGCACTTATATACAAAATGTCACCATTATTAGGACATCCAAACATAACTTCGAGTGCAAAGAGACAGATTATAAACAGATATTCATTCCAACATTAGGCTAACAGTGCCTTACATGAACACTATCTGAAGCCCATGTACGCACAGTCTCACCACCTACACGATGAGATGCCTGGGAAAAAAATCGCCAACTTAACCATCCGAGAACAAGTAAATAATGATACTATCAGAAACATTTTGGGAACGATACCTTGTACTAGATTCATCGAGAAACAGCAGATCAAGTGGTTTGGCCACCTCGTTAGAATGCAGCAAAATCAAATACCATCGCAGGCACTACATCTCAGAAGATCAGCTACAAGAGCAAGAGGACAGCGGCGAAAAATATGGATCGGCAGCGTGCACAGCCTCGCCACGATGCTTAACGGCAGAAGTGGCTTATGACGATGATAAACTAAATGTTGTAGCAGAGCACACCACGCTGTCAGTCTTGTCTGTCAGCTAATCAAATAGGAAAGCTCCGTCAGACGGACAGGAGAGCACTGCTCTTTTCATTCAGTTGCTTCTCTAGCATGCTGTGTTCGAAATCTATTGGTCTTTTGTACTAGATGCGAAACCTAAAAAAAAAAAAAGGGGGGGGGGGGTTATAAAAGGAAGGTGGGGAGATAATAGAAAGGATATTATATAAATATACTCCTTTAACCAATCTATAATCCATGATTACAGGAGCTCCAGCAAAGATTGTCGCAGTGAGTGGAAGCCGCAACCCATATCAAAGCTGCCTTCGTAACAAGGGGAAAAAAGGAGAAAATAATGAGTTCGTTAGGAGAGGGCTGAGACCAATAGTGTCTTAACCCAGACAGGATATGTTCTGTATAAGGTCCAATTGCAGTAATATTAAAACTGAGCACACTAACAACAAGTCCTTTCCGAATTAAAACGACTGGAACTTTAATCATCACACTAAACATCTATTTATTTTCCTAAACACAAAACTAAGGTGCTTCACGAATAACAATACATTAACAATCAACATAGTGTTCTAACACACCATGTGCTACTCCCTCTAGCTAACAAGGAAATAGGATAACAAACGCATACGTTCAGAAATATTACATCAGTGGTGGCAAAAATTGAAACGTAGTAACAAGTGCGTCTAAGTTTCAACATACCACCAGATCAGTAAATCACCTTCAGCGACCCGCAATCAAACTATCTCCAAACAAGGATGCACACTGGAAATCTAGATCTAACACACAGTATAACTACTGGAGGAAATTTAGATCAACTACTGTCTAACTATTGAAACGTACCAACGCCATAACCAGTAAGACAATTAATTCATCTACCTCTAACCAGTAGCTTGAACCCACTCTACTAAGCTCATGTGCAGTGCCGCCGGTGATGGGTGGAATCTCCTTTTCCTGGGCGACGGCGGGATCAGAATCAGGAAGCCAAGAAATAATCCCTCGCGCTGGACAAGCCCTTTTTATAACCTTCTGATCCCCAAGCTTGCCAGATTTTTTGTTCGCGTGCAGACGATTCAAAATTATAACAGGCCAACAGTCTGCGGGCATGTTACATTTCCTTTCGAGAAAAGACAGGCCCAGGGAAAGATTATGTTGCACTGGCAACACATGGTCTCTAATTACTGCCCGGGCTTTATGCTATAGGTGAGAAAGCTTAGTTACATAGAGCTTTAAATGTTGTAATAGCTATTCTTTCATCAGACAGCTGAATGATGCCATGTCTAGACTGGACGATGTCCTGTACAAGTTAAAGGAATTAGAGAAGGATAAGGAATTATTGTCCGCTGAAATTGATGTTCGGAAGCAAATGATTCACAGGCTGCAGGTTGAGAACACCACTGAAAGAGATAAACGACAGAAAGCCGAACTCAAAATCGAGGTCAGTCTTTGGTTACTCATCTTGCGTCCATTGCTGGAATTGTCTTCGTTATGTTTGCTTTTTTTATAACTAGTTGTTTGTTGCCACTTGAAATCGTTTATAAATGCTCCTCTACCTTTTTAAACCCGCAGACTAGCAAAATATGCGAAAGTATTTTGTGGACTACCTACTAGATAACAAAGAACAGAAACAAAAACAAATGTAGATATGTTTTTTTTTTTTTTTTTTTTTTTTTAAACCCACTGTCACAAAATTACAATCTTCAGCTAATTTTCTTCTTCTTTTTTTTTTTTTTTGTTCACCGGCTGTAAATTCCGGCGGAAAGTCCTCGTTGTTCGTCCATTTGGACTTTGTCTTTGCACCAAGACCTAAGTTTTGCTTGTGCATCCGTTTTACTGGCTTATTTGTGTGCAGATCGTGTTCCCTGCCTCACGGGCAGATGTAGACTTAAAAGAAAAACGTCATTCCTATCTCTAGGATATATTATTCTCTAATTCTTATCTCTAGGATGACTGTTGCAATTTGTTTCAAGGGACATGATGTTGCCTCACTTGTGTGTGTCCTCTTTGTCCCTTTGTCTACAGATGTTGTCCCTGGAAAACCTCTTTAGGGTAACTTTGTTTAGACTTGTCAGTCCTTAGGGAAAGGCAGGGGCAGGTCAATGGCATTCCCAGCCATCTAAGGAGGCTTCCATATATGCAGAGCCGATACATGACGCTCTGGTCCTGGCTCTTCCAAGGAGTCGTCACGTCCTTCACACTCCACTCGTCACGGGCTGCACCCTTCGGAGATCATCAGTGAGCAGCTTGCAGGTCCAGGACTTCAATGACCACATAGATATGTACATTCTTCTTCATCACGTTGGACACCTTTAACGTTGTTTCAACTGTGCCCTTAGCACGACAGTACTGAGAGGCACGCACCAGGCATGGGTTCCCTTATTTGGTCCCAGCACTCAGACAAGTAGGGCCAGTAGATAAGGACATTTGAAACTTTTTGCCAATTATTAGGATCTGTGACGGTCGGACATTGAGACTTTGTGTGCCATTTGAGCCCAACAGCAGACAGTGGCTGTCATGGTGTACCTCAACGCGGTGACGACGACCCTGAGGTATGACTGAGGATATACGAAGACAGGATTTTATAGCGAGAAAACGCCCACAGATGTTGTTCGTCTAAGCTGCGGGCACATCTCATGGTCTAGGCAAGGCTGCGTCTAAGGTCGAGTCTAAGCAGTTTGGCTTTCCTTTCACCTGACAACTTTTAATCAAGAGTTTAGTATTTCATTCGGCAACCACAGATGGTGAGAACTGTATATGATGATGATGAATACACTGTAATTTCAATGTAGAATATGAATATCATTATTTATACGCTACAAACCCTATGTAGATACTGATCAGTGAATCGAAATCAATAAGAGAACCAGCAGCACTCAGAGATAATTTTGTTGAGTCGTTTGGCTCGTATTGGTCTAAGGGATTCCCCGTGGCCAATATACGATCAACTTATCTCTGGAGTAGGGCAACTCAAGTATTGGCACTACAAAAATATATCAGTATATAAATACAATATTTCTAGGCACACTTGGCTGGACACCCCCACTACTTACTAAAGAAAGCCCCCAGGTTATGATAGTTCATTATCATAACCATGTTAACACATATAATGAAGATACATACACATACAACTGCTAAACACTTAAGAAGGTGACATAGAGAAACCTAAGTCAGCCATGAAAATGAATGCATGTATTTAGTATAATATCTGTACAAAAACAATTGAAGTGAATTCCAGCTATCAGTGAAAGAATCTCAGCAATAATGTCTAGATTCTAAGGAAGCTATGCAGACAGCCGGTCCTGGAGGTGACTATATGTCATCATTGGACACAGGAAGCTGTGAGGAACACAACATCATGCGAAGCATTAGACTTATCTTCTCTTATCTCTGTCTATGATGCCTCCCTCAGCTCCGGATGATTTGACTGTCTTTGACTCTGGGAATTCTGCTCCACTGGATCAAGTAGCAAGAGTACTTCACTGTACAGCAACTGTACTGGTATCTAGCATGTCTATATCACCAGTAAGGACACACAATGTCTTAGAGCCACATTACTCTGGCACTGGTAGCTGTTTGAGGCACAATCTCCCCCATTTTTGGAGATGTCAGGAACCTTCACAGGTGTTAGCTGGTGGGTAACAAGTTGGTTCTGGTGGTTGGATTGGTGGGTGGATGTTGTTGAGACTGTGAATCTTCTGCCAGCTCTTCAGAAAATATACATCCCAAGCATATGTAAAAACTGAGATCTTTCCAGATTGCCTTGAAAATTGACAGTATACAGGCACAGATTAACACATCTGGAGGCTTGAGAAGCTGGCAAGGAGAATGGCGTCAGTTAGACATTTCAGGCGTTGGTACAAAAGAAGTTCCTTGTATACTGGGGCAAGGAGTAAATCGGTTTCCAAGAAACCTCAATTAACTCCCTAAATATATCCCCAAGAGATATACATTTAAAAGTGGAGTTTAGTTAAAGTAACCAGAAAAGGCAGACATAATAATGTTGTCCAATACAGGCCTATATATATAGATATAAGGGACTATATATTTCTGGGCGAGTCCAAGTTTGAATTTTGTGCAGATTACAGGTAAGACAGGTTATCAGCCTTACAAACCGATGTGTAATGACTATCATTTCACGACAGTACCCCCCCAAAGGGAAGAGCGTACTACGCGAATGAAAAATGATCAGCCATTTACACATCTATGGACTCACTACTTTCAGCTTGCTCATCACCTTCAGTCTGTGAATTATCAGACAAGGGATGGCGGCTCAAGAAATCTGCTCCCACATTCTGATTACCAGGAATATATTCCACAGTAAACGAATAGGGTTGCAGTAGCAAAGACCACCTCATCAATCTTGGATTCAAATGGGTAGAAGATGCCAAGAATACGAGGGGTTGGTGGTCAGTTTGTACCGTGAATTGTACCCCATATAAATAAGGTTGGAACCGCTGTACGCTCCAAACCAAAGCAAGACACTCTCGCTCAATACAGGAGTAACGTCGTTCAGCCTGGTTGAGCTTTCTGCTGGCATATGCCACAGGAAAGAGAGTCTCAGAATCCTGTAAACCTGTCTGAAGGATTGTGGCCCCAATTCCCACTCCACTCGCATCAGTGCGCAAAACAAAGGGCTTAGATAAGTCCGGAAGTTGCAGCACTGGGGATGAAGTTAATTTCTCTTTCAGAGTGCGGTAAGCGTCTTCACACTCAGGGGTCCAACATACCTTCTCAGGACGATCTTTTTTGGTGGCATCTGTTAAAGGTGCCGCTATAGAATTGAAGTTCTGAATGAACTTTTGATAATATCCGCACAGGGATACAAAGGAACGGACTTCCTTTTTCGTTGTAGGTCTAGGAGCTTTCTTAAGCTTCTCAATGTTCTTGGGTTCTGGGCTAATGGTTCCTTCAGAAACCGTGTGCCCCAGAAACTCCAAGTCCCGCCAAGCCAATTTGCATTTGGTAGGTCGGGCAGTCAGACCTGTCTCTTTCAACCTCTGTAAGAGTTTTTGCAACGAAACTAAGTGCTCCTCGAAGGTCTCGGAAGCCACCAGAATATCGTCCATAAAATTGGAGATAGAGGGGTCCCCCAAGGGGTTTAAAAGCAGTCTCATCATTCTGGTGAAGGCCCCCGGAGCATTGCAAGTTCCAAAAGGAAGGACGTTAAATTCATAATGGGCATCTGAAGTGCTAAAAGCTAAATATTTACGCACCTCTTTCCTGACAGGGATCTGATAGTACCCTTTGCTCAGGTCAATTTTGGAAAAAAAACTTGGCCTTATTGAGCCGGGCAAACAGATGACTCTGATCAGGAAGGGGCTCCGGAAGAAATTCCGTTACCCTGTTCAGTTGTCTGTAGTCTATGCACAGACGATGCTCACCTGAAGGTTTCCTCAAGAGAACCACATTAGCACTGTAAGGGGACTCTGAGGGTGAAATCACACCTTCCTTAAGTAGATATTCGATCTCCTTTCTTACTGCTTCCTCTTTAGAGAAAGGGATCTGAAAAGGGCGTTGACGAATAGGCTCATCAGTAACCAATGTCATATCATACTCCATTAATGAAGTGCGCCCTGGCTTCTCTGTCAGGACAGAATCGTATTCTGACAAGAGTTGCCCTATAGCTTGTTTCTGAGAGACAGAGAGAGTTGGGTTAACCTCTACATCTTTATAGGTCTCCCTGGGGTGAAGAGGATATTCCACAGCTGTGGCTTCTCCACCTTCCACCTCCATAGCTACAGAAAGTGTCAAGAGGGTCGGTGTGTCACTTACCTCTCTCTCGTTGTATTTCCGGAGGAGATTAATGTGATAGACCTTTGACTTACCTTTAATGTTGATCTTATAATGGATCCTGGATATCTTCTCTACCACCGTATAAGGGCCTCCCCAAGCTAACTCTAACTTAGACTTCCCTGATGGTAGCAGCAAAAGCACCCTATCTCCAACCTCAAGACATCGCTCCTTCGTCTTCCGGTTGAAATGTGCAGCGTACCTCTTACGTGCACGAATCAAGTTCTCTTTGGCCAGGTCCCACCCTAGCTTTAACCGTTCCTTGAGTTCCTGCACATACTGTGATATGGTTTTCAAGGAATCATCTGCCCCTTCGTCTGTCCATGTCTTCCTGAGAATGGCCAAGGGTCCAGAAATGGGTCTTCCGAACACCAAGGTCGCAGGTGGAAATCCAGTAGAGGCATTGGGTACTTCCCGGTAGGCGAATAGTGCTGCAGACAGATACTCGTCCCACCTCTCTGGCTTTTCCTGTGTTAATCTTCTCAGAAGCGATACCAACGTTCCATTGAACCGCTCATTCTGGCCGTTCGCTTGGGGTCGGTATGGACTGGTGCAAATGTGTTGAGACTTGATTATCTGAAACACTTCCTCCATTAGTTTCCCTTTAAACTGAGATCCATTGTCTGTCAGTATCTGCGAAGGGAATCCCACTCTGGTGAAAATGCTCATCAATGCCTCTGCCACCGTCTTACTGTCAATCCTCCGAAGTGCAACAGCCTCCGGATACCCTGAACAACAGTCGACCAAGGTCAATATGTAAGCATTCTTCTTCTTTGTGAGAGGAAGTGGTCCAACCAAATCGACCGCCACCCTTTCAAAAGGTGTGGAGGTGACAGGGGTTTCCCCCAGTCCGACTGGTGCATTCCTGCCTTTGGGAGCTACCTTCTGGCACTCCGGACAGGATTTGACATAACGCATGATATCTGCTGACATACCTGGCCAAAAGTAATGGCAGGCAATGCGTTGTGTCGTTGCATGTATTCCCATATGGGCACTATAGGCTATAGTGTGCCCCATCTGGAGAATCTGCTGTCTATATGTTTTGGGTACTACAAGTTGACTGTGCTCTGTATACTTGTCACTTGCCCATCTGTAAAGCAACTTACCTTTCATGAAAAATTCTTTCTTCAAAGGAGGATTGTGACTTGCAGTTAACTTTTTAAAACATGCCTTAAGGGTTGGGTCACTACTTTGGGCCACCTTAATTTCCTCAGGAAGAGGATTTACATGAGGAGAATCCTCTAAAGCACTTTTATGTTGTGCTCGGGTGGTCACCGCAGCAAGATGCTCTGAAGGTTTCTTCGGCTCTGCTAAAAATACATAAGTAGCGCCAAGAATTAAATCAAAGGTACAGTGTTCGAGCACTGCAGCCTCAATTACCCCCGAGACATACTTTGAACGGACCTTAATCTTAGCAATAGGCAAGTTTAAAGGTTTAGCATCCAATGTGGCACATTGGAGCTCTATGAATCTGCCAGTATACTGATCAGGTTTTACAAACTCTGGCCTCACCACACAGCCGTATGACAAACCACTATCATACAGACAATTTAGAGAATATCCATTAGCCCAAACCCTCTCTACCACAGGAGGCCTATTGGAACCATTGTACAATTGTTCCTGGGTAGAAGGTACTACAGTAGACAACAAAGCTGATACTTGTAAATTCCCTGACTGTTTGGATTTACATTCCTTAGTCCAGTGGTTATTATTTTTACAAATATGGCAGTAAGGCTTTTTAGGGCCATTAAAGGGTTGTCTATGTTGTGTTCCCTGAACTTTTGAGGGGTTCTGGGGTTGTGCTTGGGATGAATTCTTTTTAGGGGATTCATTTGGATGGGTTTTATGACCATTACCATTATTTTTTCCCTTGGCCCTGGGCCTTGGGTTTCCCACCTATACACACTTCTTTATGTGCCATCTCATACCTCTCAGCATACATCAACATCTCACTCAGTCTGTCAGCACCATTCTCCGTCAGGAAGGTTTGCATAGGTCGAGGTAATGTCTCTCGGAGTTGTTCCGTTAGGATCATCTCCTGTAAATCTTCAAAAGAAGAGGAGTATCCAGACATTTCCCTCCACCTTGTCAAATATCCCTGAAGGCGACTGGCGAACTGAGGATAGTTCTCCCCTGTCATCTTTCTCTCATTTCTGAACTTCTGTCTGTATGTCGCAGCATTAAGTTCGAAACGTTTCAGTAAAGCCTGACACAATGCATCATAATCAGTCTCAGTACCGGTGGGCATCCGTTGATAAATCTCGTATGCCTCACCCCTCAAACCTTGAGCCAACTTCAGCGTGTACATATTCCTTTCCAAGTTGTACAAAGATGCCAATTTGCCAAATCGGTCTAGGTACTGTTCAATATTTTCAGCCTTCGGGTCGAAGACTGGCATAGGAAAGTTCATCGCTTGAGCTGAGCTACTGTGCGTTGATGCACCATCAATCTCAGGTGTTGGAGATCTGGGTCTATTACCCTCTCTCTGTGCCTGAAGTTCCACTTCTCTTAATCTTACTTCCTGTTCCAATCTCATTCTTTCTGATTCCCTCTCAGACTCAAGTCTGAGTCTCTCAGATTCAATTTTTAACCGTTCAGTTTCTTGTATCCTCTCAGATTCAATGCGGAGTCTTTCGCTTTCCTTCTCTGCTTCAATTCTGAGTCTCTCTGCCTCACGGGCTTCCATCCTCATCTCACGTTCCGTGGTTTTAATCCACTCGGTCATTTCTTTACCCTCCAATCCCATCTGGACAGCCATGTCCTTCAATTCCTG
The DNA here is from genome assembly GCA_905116865.2 of Candidula unifasciata. NCBI lineage: Eukaryota > Metazoa > Mollusca > Gastropoda > Stylommatophora > Geomitridae > Candidula > Candidula unifasciata. Next base: position 244,716 of record CAJHNH020000561.1, read on the forward strand.
TATGGAAATTTTTGACTGTGACATGCTGTCTTGTCAATCTAACAGTCCACAACAAAATATATTGTCACCACCAATGTAAATATAATCAACAATAGATTAAATTATCACCACCAACCAAGGTTGTACCTAACCCAATGTACTTAGACACCACAAAACACCACAATGATTACAAATCACTCCTAGGAGTATACTCTAAGAACTGACCCAGAATGGTCACAACTGTGTTAACAAAAAACAAACACTGAACAACTCCTGGCCAAGATCACCAGCAAATTTAAAGATTGAACAGTGTACAAAACAATCCCACGACGAGACCACAGATTTTTGGGGATATGTTGTTCTGTCACATATCACTCCTGTCGCGTGCCTAATGTAAGGATTTCTCCTTCAGAACCAGCAGCACTCAGAGATAATTTTGTTGAGTCGTTTGGCTCGTATTGGTCTAAGGGATTCCCCGTGGCCAATATACGATCAACTTATCTCTGGAGTAGGGCAACTCAAGTATTGGCACTACAAAATATATCAGTATATATAAATATAATATTTCTAGGCACACTTGGCTGGACACCCCCACTACTTACTAAAGAAAGCCCCCAGGTTATGATAGTTCATTATCATAACCATGTTAACACATATAATGAAGATACATACACATACAACTGCTAAACACTTAAGAAGGTGACATAGAGAAACCTAAGTCAGCCATGAAAATGAATGCATGTATTTAGTATAATATCTGTACAAAAACAATTGAAGTGAATTCCAGCTATCAGTGAAAGAATTTCAGCACTAATGTCTAAATCTAAGGAAACTAGGCAGACAGCCGGTCTTGGAGGTGACATCTTTGTCATCATTGGACACAGGAAGCTGTGAGGAACACAACATCATGCGAAGCAGCATTAGACTTATCTTCTCTTATCTCTGTCTATGATGCCTCCCTCAGCTCCGGATGATTTGACTGTCTTTGACTCTGGGAATTCTGCTCCACTGGATCAAGTAGCAAGAGTACTTCACTGTACAGCAACTGTACTGGTATCTAGCATGTCTATATCACCAGTAAGGACACACAATGTCTTAGAGCCACATTACTCTGGCACTGGTAGCTGTTTGAGGCACAATCTCCCCCATTTTTGGAGATGTCAGGAACCTTCACAGGTGTTAGCTGGTGGGTAACAAGTTGGTTCTGGTGGTTGGATTGGTGGGTGGATGTTGTTGAGACTGTGAATCTTCTGCCAGCTCTTCAGAAAATATACATCCCAAGCATATGTAAAAACTGAGATCTTTCCAGATTGCCTTGAAAATTGACAGTATACAGGCACAGATTAACACATCTGGAGGCTTGAGAAGCTGGCAAGGAGAATGGCGTCAGTTAGACATTTCAGGCGTTGGTACAAAAGAAGTTCCTTGTATACTGGGGCAAGGAGTAAATCGGTTTCCAAGAAACCTCAATTAACTCCCTAAATATATCCCCAAGAGATATACATTTAAAAGTGGAGTTTAGTTAAAGTAACCAGAAAAGGCAGACATAATAATGTTGTCCAATACAGGCCTATATATATAGATATAAGGGACTATATATTTCTGGGCGAGTCCAAGTTTGAATTTTGTGCAGATTACAGGTAAGACAGGTTATCAGCCTTACAAACCGATGTGTAATGACTATCATTTCTTTTACTTACTTTCTTTTTTGAACTAATCAACACTTAGTTATTCAAATGGTTACACATATCTTAAAACGAGGAAAGGGTCCGAACAACTCATGTCATTGAGCAGTGAAGTGGAGTGTTTGAAATAACTGACGAGACACTCTGTTGTGAAATTCCCATATGCGCCCCGCCCTCATTTTCAGCCACCAATGCAGTGTTCCGATAGATCGAGTAGCAGTTTGGTTTTCAACCCTTCGCCGTATTAAGCATTTGCTGCTAGCCTTAGCGTGTTCTAGACCAATCAACATCACGTTAGCACGGTGAGTTACCTGGTATTGAATAAGTAACCATGTCCAATGTCAAACATTATACAGTAACACCTCGTTAACATACACTCCCTTAAGACGAACACTCGGTTTACATGAACGCCATTTTCGTTCTAGCAGAAACTTATTGTTCAAACTAGATCTATTAGTCCCCGGTTAGCATTTTTTTGTATATAACAGGAGCTTTCTTGGAATTCGAATTAGCAAGACTTTACTGTATTTAGCAAGCCGTTATCTTTTAAAACGAATGTGATATATGTGGTGTCAATTACGAGGTGACCTGGTAAACATTTCTCAAAAGAATTATCTAGTATTCGTCAATGACAATGGCTTTCGTGTGTCTTATTGTAGAATCATTCTGTATGTATGGACATCACACATCACCAGGACATCACACAAGCGATAAAACCTGGTGACACAAAATACCACCATGCGGATGAGGATCACCTGTGGAGAGGTTACGGAAACCCTGTTCAGCTGTTAGGCCATATTTAAGGACTGGCTATATTTAGGGCCCCCGGCAAAAGCCAGGGCGGGGCTTCAAAATAACTCAAAATTGCATTCCACATGGGTCGACAAGAATTATATTACTGTATTTGTCCTTGGCGAATGTTTAACTTGCAACGAGTGTCTTACTGTAGAACTGTTCAAAATTTGCATTTTATCAATTGTATCTCTTAAAGAATTTCTTGTAAAATGATCCAGTATTCGTGCATGATGATTGTTTATGTAACTAAGAATTTCTTGTAGAATTATTAGGTATTCGTCCTTGATGATTATTGTGTTTGCACAAGATGTTTGCTGTATAATAAATTAAAAAGTATGATTACTTCTTTCGGTGGTGAAGAATATAGTTCTGCCTAGAAATGTCGTGGAAGCAAGGGCCAGAGAATTCAGCGAGTTGCAGAATCGTGTTTTGCACTTACAGGCAGAAATTGATTCTTGTAGACGTTCTCGTGGATATGACTTGGAGTAAGTTTGCTTTCTTGTATGTCCAAATTCATAATGAAGTGGCAACTTTGTATACGTTCGCTTTGGTAAACGTTCAACTTGATGTACGTCCTGTTTAGACGCGAAGGCTGCTGCTCGGTACACGATTTTTGTTTGGAATACGATCCGCATGCTAGAACTTGTACGAGGCAAAATAAGTCACGACAACCCGTGATGTCTTTGTTTACCTCTCTAGAAAAAAAAAAAAAAAACACGTTTTGATGTCAGTGACTTTTCAGCGAATTATCACCCAACCTAAGCCTAGACATGCAGTACTATCATTGTCTGAATGACCAGACAATGTCACATTTCTGAAACATCCTGAAGAGAAGGCAGAAGCAAAGTTCTTTTGACATTAAAAGGCAAATCCAATGAGCCCCAGTCAGGCCCAAGTAGCGAAAATGGGGGAAAAAAAAGGGGGGGGGGGGAGGGTGGGGGACCCCACCGGAATTTCAGATTCCTTAAATTTCATTAGAAGGGAGATTGTCTGTCCTTTCGAACAGTAACACTTCTCCCCCTTCCTTATCAGTACCATCCTAGCAGGCACTCGACTCTTCTAAGGAAAGTAAAAGTGAGGTTCGATATTCATTTGTTTAATCTGATTGTTTTGTATTATGCAGTATATAAATTGATGAGAAATATTGACATCTTAAAAGATCTGAACATAAAGGAAGATTGGCCAATAAACAGCATCCTTTCTCGCTGAAATATTTTGGTCATATCAAGCGCCACGACGGATTGGAAAAAATTATAGCAGAAGGAATGGTACCAGGAAGGAGGGGCAGAGGCCGACCGACACGAAGATGGGCACAGGATATAACTGAATCCTTGAGTGTGAAAGTTCATGAGGCGGGAGAACTGGCAAGAGACCATGTTTCTTACAGGCAGACTGTGATGAGAGCGACGTTCTGCAAAGGACCTGCTACATGATGATGAGTATATAAATTATTTTACACAATCCTATTAGCGTATAATATTCAAACACAATGAATTTCTCCTCCTGAGGGAACGGATTAATAATTCTCCCTGTATTTCTTATGAGAAAAAAAGGGGGGTTATATAACATAACAGTTAAACAGGGTTTCCTGGACCTCTCCACGGGTGATCCTCATCTGCGTGGTGGCACTTTGTGTCACCGGATATTTATTGCTTTGTGTAATGTCCTGGTGGGGTATAACTTACTACATTCCCAACCTGTCAACACATTTCCTGACTTTATTAACTCTCTATACCCCTTAGTGTTTGCGGACACCATATATATATATATACATATATTAGCATAAATCCAAGGATCAGTACCGATGTAGTACCTATACCGAGGTACTACTGTACATAGAATGATGTTGCTGCTGCGCCTGCTAAAGTTTGATGCGGTTGTTTTCACTGTTTGCTCTGCAGCTACTATCACTACTTACTATTACCGTCACCAACATAACCACAAGACTGCACCGACTACTACTGCGGTTGGCATTACTACTTACTATTACCGTCACCAACATAACCACAAGACTGCACCGACTACTACTGCGGTTGGCATTACTACTTACTATTACCGTCACCAACATAACCACAAGACTGCACCGACTACTACTGCGGTTGGCATTACTACTTACTATTACCGTCACCAACATAACCACAAGACTGCACCGACTACTACTGCGGTTGGCATTACTACTTACTATTACCGTCACCAACATGACCACAAGACTGCACCGACTACTACTGCGGTTGGCATTACTACTTACTATCACCGTCACCAACATGACCACAAGACTGCACCGACCGCTACAGCTGCTGCTATTACTACTTACTACTGCCAATAATAGTAGAAAATAAGGGCACGTGAGCTGAAATGCTATAGAAAGATTCTCAGAGTACCATGAACAAAAAAAAAACAAAAAAAAAAAAATAAATACTTTCTTAAACATGGAGGAGAAGGTAAGGAAAAAAAAAAGGGGGGGGGGGGGGGGCGTAAGATTAATACACGGATGTCAACCAAACAGGAGCAAATCTTGGAAACCCCGTTCAACCCTAGATAACATTGAAATTTAGGCCACGAGGACGGTTCCGTAGTTAGTTGCAGTTAAATAAAAAATATTTTTTTCTTTTCAGGATTGTATTCTGTAAGATAAACAACTCAACAGATGAGAATCAAACAGATACATGACAACAAGACTGCACCGACCGCTACAGCTGCTGCTATTACTACTTACTACTACCATTACCAACATGACAACAAGACTGCACCGACCGCTACAGCTGCTGCTATTACTACTTACTACTACCATTACCAACATGACAACAAGACTGCACCGACCGCTACAGCTGCTGCTATTACTACTTACTACTACCATTACCAACATGACAACAAGACTGCACCGACCGCTACAGCTGCTGCTATTACTACTTACTACTACCATTACCAACATGACAACAAGACTGCACCGACCGCTACAGCTGCTGCTATTACTACTTACTACTACCATTACCAACATGACAACAAGACTGCACCGACCGCTACAGCTGCTGCTATTACTACTTACTACTACCATTACCAACATGACAACAAGACTGCACCGACCGCTACAGCTGCTGCTATTACTACTTACTACTACCATTACCAACATGACAACAAGACTGCACCGACCGATACTTCTGCTGCTATTACTACTTACTACTACCATTACCAACATGACAACAAGACTGCACCGACCGATACTTCTGCTGCTATTACTACTTACTACTACCATTACCAACATGACAACAAGACTGCACCGACCGCTACAGCTGCTGCTATTACTACTTACTACTACCATTACCAACATGACAACAAGACTGCACCGACCGATACTTCTGCTGCTATTACTACTTACTACTACCATTACCAACATGACAACAAGACTGCACCGACCGCTACAGCTGCTGCTATTACTACTTACTACTACCATTACCAACATGACAACAAGACTGCACCGACCGATACTTCTGCTGCTATTACTACTTACTACTGCCATTACCAACATGACAACAAGACTGCACCGACCACTACTGCTGCTGCTATTACTACTTACTACTGCCATTACCAACATGACCACAAGACTGCACCGACCGATACGGCTGCGGGCATTGTTATCATCTGGCCACCGTCGCTGCTGCTACTGCTGCTGCTACTACTACTTCTACCCTTCTTACTACTATTATCCCTCCTTTTATTACTACTCCTACTACTAATATTGCTACTGCTATAGTGATGACGTCGTTGATCTTTGACGACACGACTACGACTGCTGCATTAGGAAAGGAAGATGCGACTAAACATTATTCAAGAAATGAAATTTAAATATTAACAGCCAGAAACTATGCAGCTAAACACAAGGCATCAAAAACGTTCTACACATGTTCATGTCTTATGCTGTTCTCAGGTGTCAGCCGTGCAAGTTGCCGAACTCCGTCTGGCTAGAGGGGGCGTTACGTCTGCCCGCTCTCCAGCACTGCGAAGTACAAGCAACGGCGAAGAAGGCGCATCATCACAGAATACCAGTAACGTTATCACAATCCTACAACAGGAAATTACCAAATACGAAACTAAGATTAGCTGAGAGATCGCCCAAGACGCTGAGACAAATGTCCAGATCTAAAGAAAAAACTTCAAAAATAAGCAGAGCTGTCACCAGCCCTTCTATAATGGTACACGGTAACACCCCAACATATGGTAAATCCGAAGGTAATGTTTGTGAAAGCCATTCGGCGACAAACACTAGTGTGTCGCCTCTGTCTACCCCGAATAGGCCTGCAGATTTCAGGGATACCGATAGTTCAGTGCACCGTAAGAATATTGGCGTCTTTGATCAGCTCCGAACTTTGGTTGGCAACTTGAGACACAGTAACACAGAAAGCAACCCTGCCAACCTGGCTCTCCTGAAGGATTTGGGATCTCTTCTCAACAGCGATAGGCAACGCAATAATCGTCTGACTAACAAAGAGAACCCCTTATCGGATGAACAAAGTAGTGTTTTCATGTCAGCCTCATGTGGTTCCGATATATCCGACATTGACGATTTTGGAGTGTGCGATAGAAATGCGCGCAAATCTTACAGTAAAAAAATGACCTCCTTGAAGCGTTTATCTAGATACCGGCGTGGCCGACGAAAGGACAACATCGTTGTGAAGAGAAGGCTTGCGGTTCAGTATTTCGATGGCCAAGCACATTTGATTGGTCTAGGAGAGCCTCCTGATCTGCATGCCTTACCACGGCAACAGAACCATCGAAGTTTAGTAAAGCACTATCCAATAACAGCTACATCTGAACAGAACAAGAGTGTTACCGACAGCCTAGACTGTTCAGTGCCAGCGATTAAAATATATGATAAAAACAATGCTCACAAAGGCGACTCCTGGATTCTCATCATACCTAAAGGTACTTAGAAAATGGCAGGTGCGCATTAGATATCTAATTTCCTGTCAAAGAGCATACCAACTGTCATTTTCCAAACCAAATGTAACACGGATTAAACTTATGCATAATTGAATCCGTGTTATCGCGACCTCCAGCCAATCTAGCTGCATGTGCTAATATTATTAATAACTCTATTGCTACTATTACTATTATTTCTTGTATTCCTCCCCCTCATCATCATCATCATCCTACTTTCCCTTACCCCTTTTTTTTTTACACTTTGTCTACTGCTGCGCTTCTTGCTCCTGTCGCTGTTCGTCCTATGACACACTTGAAGTCTACAAATTAGCTTCTATACTTACATAGGTACAAAACCACATTTAGCCTGCAGTTCATTTATTAAATCCGACGTCGCAAAATGACAATTCCAGCGAGTACGACACACACACACACACACACACACACACATACACGCACGCACACACATTTCTATATCTTCAATTATCCCAGAAAAGTCCTATGAAAAGACATGTCTAAGAGGTTAGATATGTCAGCAGTATACGCCAGCCTAGCAATCCATTCTCATTTAACAAAAGCTTTACTATAGATATGAGACTGTCTGTTTTCTTCTTTAGTCGCCTCTCTCTCTCTCTCTCTCTCTCTCTCTCTCTCTCTCACACACACACACACACTCACTCACTCTCCCCCTCCCCACTCCTCTTTTTATCACTGGTCTTATCACCAGCTTGCAGCAGGGTTTTTTGCAAAAACGTCGCTTTCATCACAGCTCGCTTGTAGTATAGAGATGGGTGCTATAATAAACCCAGAAAAGGCAACCGTCCTGTGATGTTCTTTGGAAAACTGGATTGTTAGAGCTGATGCTCTCAGACTCAAATAAATGACAGGGACATCAAAAGAGACAACAGACTACGGGACTTGGATATCACCTTTGACGGAAGTTTGTCTTTCAAGGATCACATAGATGAGGTTGTGGCAGAGCCACAAAAAGGCCATATTGCACTAAAGATTATGGCAGCAATAGACATCGAGCAGAGAATGTTATTCGCACTTTGCTAGCACTTAATCATTTCAGTGATTGATTATGGACTGGGTTTATTCATTTTCTCGAAGAGTCAGCTAAAGAAACTGGAGCGCATACAGAAGGTAGCTATGCTGGTGATCCTGGGATGTACAAGAGACACCCCGGTTGTGTGCATTTCGATACATCCTTGCATTGCCAACGATTGCAGATAGGCTAAAGGTGCTGCAATCTAAGTCATACCTCAGAGTAGCTGCAGACGAAGAAAACCCTCTGTATGAAGAGTTGGATGCAGAAAAGGGTCAGAGACTGAAAAGGGGAAATCGTAGATGGCTCAAGCAGAAGACGCAATAAGACAAAGTATGATTGCTGAAGAACAATTGAGGGGGGGGGGGGAATTGGGGGGGGGGGGGGGTCAGAATACAGGGGAAAAGTCTGACATGTGTGTAGGGTCATGATCACATTGAGCTAGGAGTCTCGACAGCGAGTGCTAGGTGGAGGTGGAAGTCCAACAGTTGATTCACGACAATTCTCGCCCATATGATCTGATTATATTTAAACAGATGGCTTTGTGCTCAGAGGGAGAAGAAGTGCCCTGGGGTTTGTAGCGAACGCCGATGGAAAATGTTTAGGGCAGGGCAGCCTGGCAACATGATACTACAACATCTAAACTGGGAATGGAGGAGGAGGCGGTCACTTAGTTTTCATGTGGTTAGAGAACACGATGAAAAAAGTAAAAAAAGTACAGATCCCTTTACACGTCCTTAGGCGTATCGGGCATATGGGAAGAGCACCCATATTTTTACAGACCAATCGGCAATCGTTGTGTAATGTGGTCAGCATTACGCCGGCCGTCTTTACTTTCCCAGGACAACCCATCCTGGTACCCATTGAGGCCTAGGTCGACCTGCGAAGTTCCCATACCACGATAAAAATCCGCGCAGCCAGCAGTGGGTTTCGATCGCGGTATATTGGATTACGAGTCAGACTCGTAACGCCTTAGCCACGGACGCGACCGAACAAGATGCATACACATGTCGTAATTGTGACAGACTCCTAAAGCATTTTGAGAAAGGTCAAGAATGGATGCTTCGAGCAGAATGGCAAGCGTCAGATGGAAGGTCACGGGTAGTTAGCATACTTTGGATCTTTTCATCAGGCGATGCCGGCGTGGTGGTCGGGGAATGAACAGACAGAAAGATTGGTCGAATCTGCACCACCACTGCGTGGTGAATTGACACATGACAAGGCAGATGTGGTCAAGGCCCTTTTCAGCAAGTACCGAAGCTCCGAAGAGATGTAGACTATTATGACCTGGTGAGAATGATGCACCTGGTGTACAACTAGAGAGTCTGGCCGGTTTACTATGTAGCCAGATTGTAAAACTGGTACAGTTATTAGTGAAACTCTAGTGCTGGCTGCTTGAAAGATGGGGAAGGAGTGCATATGGAAATAACCCGAGTGCTGAGATTGTCAATTCTTGACTCAACATAACTCGCAGTTAGGATTTTTAGAAGTACACTTTGTATTCACCCGCTTCTCATATTTTCAAGATCAGTGTACCCAGTGTGTCGTGTCCACCCGTTTGGTACTGTTGTTTTAGACCCTTTCCCACGCCTTCAGGTGTATTAGGCATATAGGGCATAGATCAATCAAGACCTTGGTGGGTGATGTGGGTATTTATTTTCCAAGTCTTTACCTATTACCCATTTTATGGCGGGAGCCAAGATCATTTTTTGAAACCACGACCTTCAGATCAATTGACGAACCACCTGACCGCTATGCCATGGTGTACTGTTTTGGTAAAAGCCGTTAATATATCTAGCATATTTAGGTTTCCGAGTCATGGTGCCATATACTTTAAAAAAAACATTGTATTTCTTGGTCTGGCGAAGTGACTAGCATCCACCACATATATAAGCTTAATTAGGGACCATATATCCAAGGATAACAGAAAAATCCCGCCTGTATTTTATGTGCGTTTTCACCGCATTAAAATTGTACCGAGTATCTATAATTTCCTCTCCGTAGTGATCACGATATTCTTAAAAATAATTTCTATAACATTTAAATTTTCTTCTTCTTCTTCACGTCCTAATTTACCGCTGTGGGTGTAGGGGGAGAATAGGTTTCTGTTTCTAGCTCTTATTGGCGGCCTTGACCATAGGCACATCGTGTGCTGTTGTAGAGTTTCTCTGGATGTTATCCTTCCATCTTGTTCTTGGGTCTACCCCGTGCTCTAGCGTCCTTGCTTCTCTTTACATTGTCTACTTTGTATGGTTATGGTGGCACAAGGCATTCTCTCTAAGTGGCAAAACCATTTCACTTTGCGGTCTTCGTTATGTAATCCCAGAAATTGGTTCTGTGTGCCGACTTGTTTCTTCTTATGATCTCATTCCTGCTCCTTAATCTATTATGGCCACCTCAACATGCCCTCCTCAGGACATTCTTACTTGTCCGTGTGGTTAGTACAATTGTCACATTTATTTCAATGGTCCCTTAATTTTCTTCTTTGTCCATTTCGCATAGAATGGTCTATGATCAACATGACTATTTTTGACAAACGGAGCTCTTCTCGTCTGGAGTTTATTTTTTAGGATGTAAAGGCTTTAGGATACGGAAACATGATCTGTTTATTATTATATATCACGCTTACCTCTCTCTCTCTCTCTCTCTCCTCTCTATCCACCCTTATCTCTCCTCTGCTCTCGACTCTCTTCTCTCCTCCTCCACTCTCCTGTTTCTCTTCAAACCATCTTAAACAGCTACTCAATAAAATATTTATTGGCTCTTATCGCGCCATCTTTTCCTCCAACCTCTCGCCTCTCTTGCAATTCAATTCCCGTGTTCAAAATTGTCACGACGTCATCTTCGTTTTCAACAGAATAAAAACAAGGTATCAATGGAAGTATCATGGAATAACGGCGGCACTATTTGAGCTTGTACAACATCCACATTGATTCCATAATGATCTATATCTATAAAAGTTTATAGGTTCAGGATGCCAATTTGCATGCTCAGTGTAACACCAAATCAAACGTACTTCTTACCTTTAACAATGCATGTCCGGAGGTCCACACAAACCAGAGATCTTTCGTAATTGTTCACCTCAAGGGAGTTTGCTGTCCTAAAAGACTTTGCATTACAGTGACTCAATGAGCCACCACTTAGAGGGGAATGCACCGAGAGGCGAATACCTCACAATTCCCCTTTCATCCTACAATAGTTACAATAGGATACCCTATGGTTAAGAAGTCAACCGTAGTTCAATAGTGTAGTTAGTTTAGTCGCTACAAAGTAGAGAAGGACGTAAAGCACACGACAAAGTGGCAAGACCTGAGGAGTAACATTATTAGAGAATCCCAGCAAACCGACCTGGTGTGTCCTATGGGGTCATCAGAATAGGAAGCATAAACTTCTATATTCTCTCGCCTCCGATTCCCAACGCGCCTTAAAAATAAGGTGAAGTAGAATAAAAAGAACATAAGTCATTGTAATTCCGTCATTATTATAGCGCTTTCACTTCAGAATTTCACATTCAAAAATTCAATGAAAACACACCAAATTACTCCTTTCAACAATAAATTAACAAATCAAAATTGTGTTATATTTGTTTGTCTTTATTCTTTAAATTTATGGATGAAAACATTATTTAAAAAAATGTCGGTCGCACCAAACCGAAAATTGTCCACATATTTACAACATTTATAAAATATCACTAGAACTGTCAAAAAGATTCTCAGAGAGAAGAGGGAAAGAAATGTGTGCCCATCAAATGTTCCCGTCTTGAAGAAATTCATCAATGATGTTTGCAGAATCATACAGTGGAATTATTCCCGGATCCCATAAAACTCACGATCGAACACTGGCTATTCGTTTGGAGGCTGCAATGAATAAATCAAGTCTACACAAGGAGCGGAACAAAGATGTGGTCACCCGTTTTGCTATGAAGCTGAAACTTAGACTACCACATATGGATCTTGAAATTTGGAGCAACACTAAAGAGACGAAGTCTCAATTACACATTTTTGTCGAAACAGAGTATTACGACGACTATATGAACCTATAACAATACACTAAACAAAGGTGATGGCGAGTGAGAATCAAAAATGAAATCTCATAACTGTTTAAAAATCACCATTGATCACGGCATCCATGATATTTTATATACTAAAGGGGCTTTTTGCATGTTCAAGTAGAATGGTCAAATGACATAGGTAAAAACCTGTATAACACAAGGGTAGTTGAATGGTCGTATGGACCACAAGGTAGACCAAGAAGACGATGGAGTGGATAACGTCTCTTTATACAGACCAGCACAACACATTAATTATCACCAATTGAAAAAAAGTAAGATCAACCAGAGAGATGAGTGGCTGCCGGGTGATATCTTAGTTATGTTAGTTTTTTTTTACGTTGGGTTTAATCCTCATTGCACCTCGGACATGTCCATAGGTTGGCTCAGATCCTCCCCTCAGTGTCGACCCTAACGTTCCGATGGCTAATATTACCACCAGTTCTATTGTGATTACAAATTCGTCTGGCGTAGCTGGTGTGCGTCCTCGGTTTTTGCTGTGCCGATGACTTAATTCCGCACGTCTGCCATTCTGGCGAGTGATGTGGAGTCACTGCCACCAAAGTCCTCTATCCTTCCATTTTCTCTGAGGGCATTGTATAATATCAGCATGATCCATAGGCTGACCGTCGGTAGTGATAGCGGATCCAGCCAACCTGTCAGCTCTTTCATTTCCATCGACGCCTGCGTGTTCCCGGAACAAAAATAAAGGTGACTCCACGAACAGTGGACTTCTGTAATGATTCAAGCCATTGTCTTCGCACTGAACCTGCCTGAAACCCTCCGGATCATACTCATTGAATCACTGAGTATACACACGCGGGTGTATTTTTGGTTTCAAGCCAGGCAAGCGCATTGCGTCACTGCCATCAACCTCCATCGTCAATGCTGCCTGTTTGTCCATGGATAAGGCGGCCGTTGGCTTCTTTGACTGTTTCTGCCGCCTGAGCGTGCTGTAGATGCCCAATGCGCTTCTCTTTGGCG
>CAJHNH020000562.1:0-5000 GCA_905116865.2 Candidula unifasciata
GAAAAATTTTACCCATTTTTTGGTTTTTTTTTTCTCAACCCCTTTTCCAGTTTTTTCCCATTTTTTTTTTTTTTCTTCCACTGAAACCAGTTTGTAGCCGGGTGTCGTGGTTTTTTTCGTCTCACTGATACCAAAGGGTTTTAGCCCATTTCGTGGTTTTTTTCTTCCCCACTGATACCCGTTTTTACCCAGTTTTCGTGGTTTTTCGTCTCCCTGAAACCCGTTTGTGCCGGTGTCCGGGGTTTTTTTTTCGTCTCACTGATTCCAGGGTTTTACCCAGTGTCCCTGGTTTTGTCGTCTTTAAAATGAACCAAATTTTTAGCCCAGTTATAATTTTGGGATTTTTCTTGCATTTTTTGCCCGGGTTAGGTGAAAGGGGGGTTTAACTTTTGGGAGATACTCACTTTCCCAATTTATTTCGTTTTTGCCCGGGGCTAAGTTTGGGTTAAAACCCGAAAAGGCACGACCATTGCAACCCCCTTGGGGCCCGGGTTCCCCGGGGTCGGGGGGTAGGGAGATAAGGCCCCCATATTTTTTCCTAACCCTTAAAGGTATTTATCAAGGGCTTCAAGCCGATATCTGAAATAACCCCCGCTAAAAGTTTTTTCATGGTTTCTTTGGGTTGAAAAAAAAATTTCCCCATTTTGCCTAGTCTTCCTGTCGCCTTTCCCCCAGAATTTTTCCGCTATAAAAATTCCCCTTATTTAGTTTGGTCTGGCTGGGGTTTTTACTTGTTGGCCCCAACCCGTTTTTTTCTTTTTTTCAAAATTTAAATTAAGGGGCACGGGTTTATTCCAAATTTTTCCCCCGTGTTGGTATTTTAACCTGTGCCTTCTTGTTTTACTTACTTTACGGAGCGCTTATTCCCTTGGCTATTTTTTTGGGTTTTCCCCGTGGGGTTTTTGTTTTCCATGTTTGAAAACTGGGGGGGCGTAAAAATGGGATAAAGATGCTATTTCTTTTTTTGTTTTGGGGGTTGGGAAACTGGAAAAAACGTGTCCCAGTGATTTAATGTGGGGTTTTTTTTTAAAAGGACGTCTGGGTTGGGGCAAACGTCAAAACAAAGCTGCTTTGCAGCGAGGACGCTGGGCGTCCCCTTTGGAAAATTTCCAATTCTAATTCCCAGAATGGTGATTATACCTACGTATGTTTATGTACGGGGCTGTTGTTTTCGTGGGTAAAGTCCGCCCCGAGGGGACTTTGGGGGTTTTTAAACCCTTTTGCCGTAAAGGGTTTTTTTTTCGATTTCAAAAACTCAAAACCCCATTATCTGTCTAGAAAGGGCCTTCTGTCTTGCAGTTTTCTAAAGCGAGCCCAAACGTGGTTTTTTTCAATTTATTAGGCAATGGCCTGATATGTTTGAGCAAAGCTACGCCAACGTAGATCATAAAGTAAAAATGTACAACTCAAATATGCACAGCCACTGAACTGGAACACTTTCTACTTCATTGTTGAGAGTATTGTTATTGCTTTGTTGGTCGCCGTACTGATGCGTGACTGATCGATTTGTATAAAAACTGCCCGTGTTCCGCCATGAAGCATGGTTGGGCAGGGGTGGCGATGAATGCTTTTTTGATACCTTTTTTTTCACTTTTCTATATTAGGGCATTTTAAATGGAAAAAGAAAAGTGAGTAGGGAAAAACGTTGGGGAAAGGGGAAATAAAAAAGAGTAAAAGGGGAAAAATCAAAGGTAAACAGGGTTTAAAGGGGAGAAAGAAAAATAGCCCGTCTGGGCCCCTTTTTAGGAGGGTTTTTGGGTTTTGGGCCAGTTTTTGAATGTTTTGGGGTTGTGAAAACTGTGCCGTCGTGTGGTTTAAACCGCGAAAAATCATCGCTGATATTAAATGGAGAGAAACACCCAAGTGAAGGGGTCTGAAAAAAATTAATCAAAGGCCCCCCCCGTGTGTAAAAAGCCCCCGGGAAAACTTTAACAAAAACCCTTTAAATTTTTTTAACCAAAAAAAAAAAAATAAAAAAAAAAAAATAAAAGGCAACCCAGATGTTTGGAAAGAAGCGAAAACTTGAAGACAACTTATTAAAAATGTCAGAAAAAGACAGTCATCACTTTTCAATTATGTTATGAAAAAAAAAAAAAGAAAGAAAGAAATAAAAACATGTTGTGACGACTGGAAAGATCTCTGGAAAGAGAGACAGAGGAAGTCGACACTAGAAGATTTTACACACCCTTTTGTCATGGCATGGAGAGGTATCAACGCACGAACTGATGATACACAAACTGATGATACACGAACTGATGATACACGCAGTTGCTAATCTCATATTGTTGAAAGACGTAATGGCCGACTTCAGTCGGTATGGCACTTGATAGTGATAATGTATTTGTTTTTCTCTGACCGTCAATGCTTCCTCCCTGAGACTTGGGGAGTGGCACCTAGGATGGCAGTCGAGCAGAGCATCGGGCATATATCTGGTTCAACCTCCAGCTAGTGCATCCGTGCCAGCTACATCAAGAGGTGTGTCACACAAGTTTGTGAGGTAAAAAGATTTTTGACTGCCAGAGCAATTTTCACATCCGACGGAAAACTGGACAGAGAAATTAGCTCCAGATGTGCCAAAGCTAATCAAGTAATGGGTCAACTATCTTACCTGTTGACACACAAAGCAGATACCTCGGAGTACTAAAGTGAATCTTATCAGAACTATTTTTTGGCCAACACTATGCTATCAATGCCAAACGTGGACACTTACATCCTCCAATGAATGTAAAATTGTGACAGCAGAGATGAAATGCCTTAGAAGAGCTGCAGGAGTTTCAAGGAAAGACAGAATACGAAATCATGAAATCCGACGAATGCTAGGAATAATGCCAGTCTTACAGGTCATCAAAGAACAACAAATGAAGTGGTTTGGACACCTAACAAGCCACCCTAGGGCGGTCCATCAGTTTGTGGCCTCCGGGATGCTGCCTAAAGGTTTTCCGTACAATCTTGGGATCCACAAGGCTTAGTCTAGACCAACAAGTCAGATCCCAAATAGCCCATTCAGCCTCCAAAGAAATTATTGTCAGGGCACTCTTGACAGCTACACCGCCCACGTGTCACCTGCTCCGATGTGGGTAAGGACAAGCCCCGGTGTTTTGGCGTTATTGCCACTACGATTATCTCACTACACCACCTTACTGTTTATCTGTTTTCTGCAATAAGGTTAGTTGCGTATCCTTAACAGGACGTTGCAGAACCAACCCCAACAGCTCCTGGCTGTTGTCTGGTTTTTCTAAGCAAATGTAAGTCCAGTAGTTTGCCATTGATTTCTGGACGGTCGGCTTTCTTGATACCACTGTCGAAACCAATGCAAGGCGCATGGCCCGCAGCTGGGATCGAACCCGGTATCCCGGCATTACAAAGCGTTCGCATCGCATCGACTTAGCCACAGAGCGGACATTCTGCAATAACTGACATCAATATATCAAAAGATCTTGCGTGCAGAATTCAGTGGCATGATGATGATAAAAACCGCGCGCGTGGTTGCATAAAAACAATACCCAAGCTCATCAAAAAACTCGCTGGTGCGATGGTTGGGCGCCCGGACAAGTTTAGCCAGTCAATTTCTCTAATTGTCTCTCTTGAAGTCGCCTTTAGCGTGTCGGCAGATAAAGAGATGTTTGTGGAGGGCGAGTGGTCGTGTCCCCTGGACATGCGTCCCAAGTGAGAGTAATCTCATGTAATGGAGGATAAGAGGGTGACACGGAGGTTGAGAGGTAGAACAGAGGAAGAGAGAGAGAGAGAGAGAGAGAGAGAGAGAGAGAGAGAGAGAGAGAGAGAGAGAAAGAGAGAGAGAGAGACGTAGAGAAAGAGAGAGAACTGGATACAGAGAGTGTGAGAGACAATGAGAGTGTGAGAAAATAAAAAAGTGTAAAAGTGTATAGGTGTATTATGTGTGATGTGGATCTTACATACCCCCCCCCCCTTCCCAGTCCTTCCATGGTGTAACGGGCAGAGAGGAATAGGAGAAGGAGGAGGAGGAGATCAAAGATCCTGGGTTGGTCTCCGCGTAGAGTCGAATTTTTCTCAACAATGACCTTGTCTGCCAGGTAGACCCAGCCTTGAGTGTCTGCCAAATAGACCCAGCCTTGAGTGGCTGCCAGGTTGACATAGCCTTGAGTGGCTGCCAGGTAGACCTAGCCTTGAGTGGCTGTCAGGTTGACCTAGCCTTAAGTGGCTGCCAGGTAGACCCAGCCTTAAGTGGCTGCCAGGTTGACCTAGCCTTGAGTGGCTGCCAGGTTGACCTAGCCTTGAGTGGCTGCCAGGTAGACCCAGCCTTGAGTGGCTGCCAGGTTGACCTAGCCTTGAGTGGCTGCCAGGTAGACCCAGCCTTGAGTGGCTGCCAGGTTGACTTAGCCTTGAGTGGCTGCCAGGTAGACCCAGCCTTGAGTGGCTGCCAGGTTGACCTAGCCTTGAGTGGCTGCCAGGTAGACCTAGCCTTGAGTGGCTGCCAGGTAGACCCAGCCTTGAGTGGCTGCCAGGTTGACCTAGCTTTGAGTGGCTGCCAGGTTGACCTAGCCTTGAGTGGCTGCCAGGTAGACCTAGCCTTGAGTGGCTGCCAGGTAGACCCAGCCTTGAGTGGCTGCCAGGTTGACCTAGCTTTGAGTGGCTGCCAGGTTGACCTAGCCTTGAGTGGCTGCCAGGTAGACTCCGCCTTGAGTGGCTGCCAGGTTGACCTAGTCTTGAGTGGCTGCCAGGTAGACCTAGCCTTGAGTGGCTGCCAGGTTGACCTAGCCTTGAGTGGCTGCCAGGTAGACCTAGCCTTGATTGGCTGCCATGTAGACCTAGCCTTGAGTGGCTTCCAGGTAGACCTAGCCTTGAGTGGCTGCCAGGTAGACCTAGCCTTGAGTGGCTGCCAGGTAGACCTACCCTTTAGCGGCTGCCAGGTAGACCTAGCCTTGAGTGGCTGCCAGGTAGACTTAGCCTTGAGCGGCTGCCAGGTTGACCTCGTCTTGAGTGGCTGCCAGGTAGACCTAGCCTTGAGTGGCTGCCAGGTT
>CAJHNH020000562.1:10000-30000 GCA_905116865.2 Candidula unifasciata
ACATGTTATATTAGAATAACAGTAACATGAACTGCTCAACAACCCACTGTTTCGCAAGCATGTTACTACTATATATAATGTAACTTCTGCCTGCAGTAAAGACAGATTTAGTTGCAGCGTTTTTATGTCTCTGTTTGTGTCAGTCATCTCATCATCATCATGTAGCATGTTCTTTGCAAAACCTCGCTCTCAGCCCAAAAGAAACTCGGTCTCTCGCCAGCTTTCCCATCTCGTGCAATTTCCTACACAGTGAGTTCCTTGTCCATCCTTTTTCTGGTCGGCACTTGCACCTCTTCTCTGGTACCATACCTTCCACTTCGAATATTTCCTTGGCGCTTAAAATAGCCAAAAATAGTTGTTTTCCTGACAAGATACTTTTTACTGGCCAATTTTCCTTGATGTTTCGGATGTGAGTTGTTTTTTTCTTCCTGGCATTCTGAGAAAAGTTCTGTGTAGCATTTCAGCTCAAAAGCCAATATATTCTTTCTTAATGGTAGCGAGATGGTTTCTGTCCTTGCTACTGCATCATTGTACTAACTTTGTTGGCTGTTACTACCGAGTCTTACGTCTCACGTTCTAACTCTGTTGGCTGTTCATACCGTGCCTGACATCTCACATCCTAAGCTTGTTGGCTGTTCATACCGTGTCTTACGTCTCATGTCCTAAGCTTGTTGGCTGTTCATACCGTGTCTTACGTCTCACGTCCTAACTCTGTTGGCTGTTCATACCGTGTCTTGCGTCTCACGTCCTAACTTTGTTGGCTGTTCATACCGTGTCTGACGTCTCACGTCCTAACTCTGTTGGCTGTTCATACCGTGTCTGACGTTTCACGTCCTAACTTTGTTGGCTGTTCATACCGTGTCTGACGTCTCACGTCCTAACTCTGTTGGCTGTTCATACCGTGTCTGACGTTTCACGTCCTAACTCTGTTGGCTGTTCATACCGTGTCTTACGTCTCACGTCTCACGTCCTAACTCTGTTGGCTGTTCATACCGTGTCTTACGTCTCACGTCCTAAGTTTTAAGACTAATTAATGCCATCGATTTTCATCTCACATAAGAAGAAGAAGAAGAAGAAGTAGAAGAAGAAAAAGAAGAAAAGGAAGAAGAAGAAAAAGAAGAAGAAGAAAAAGAAGAAAAAAATGAAAAAGATAAAGAAGAAGAAAATAAGGATGAAGACTTTTTGCTGTTAAAGTTGTGTAAAGAGGAGCAGGAGTAACCTACAGAAATACTCGTAGACGACAATTGTGTGCGTGTGTGTGAGTGTATATATATATATATATATATATATATATATATATATATATATATATATATATATATATATATATATACATAATAAATACACTTAAATACAAAAAATAGAGACAATAAATGTAGGTAAATTAATAAAAAAAAAAAAGATATAATAAATCGGTAAGATAAATAACATATAGACGATAAATAGACGCCAGGAAATTAAATAGACGCATGGAAATCAAATACATGTAAGTAAATCAAATAGACGCAATAAATAGACGTCAGTTAACCCATAGAGAACATAAAAACTGACGGACAATGTTTTTTTAAACGCCAGGAGCGAAAGCGGCAAGATGATACCGGACTTGTTTTCTGTGAGCAAAAGTTAATTATAATACATCACATTTGTCCGGACTCGACCTCCGAACCCGCGGGCACGCAGCGATGTCTCCAGGCACTGTGCTACCGCCGTTCCCCTTGGTGCAAGTCACAGTGTTTTGTAGATAAGTTGTTGGCACCTCTCACCAGGCACCTCTCATCAGACTCCTTTCACTAGGCACCTCTCATCAGGCACCTCTCATGAGACACCTTTTACCAGGAACCTCTCACCAGACACCTTTTACTAGGCACATCTCACCAAGCACCTCTCATCAGACTCCTTCCACTAGGCACCTTTCATCAGGCACCTCTCATGAGACACCTTTTACCAGGAACCTGTCACCAGACACCTGTCACCAGACACCTCTCACCAGACACCTCTCACCAGACACCTCTCACCAGGCACCTCTCACCAGACACCTCTCACCAGACACCTCTCACCAGGCACCTCTCACCAGACACCTCTCACCAGACACCTCTCACCAGGCACCTCTCATCAGACTCCTTTCACTAGGCACCTCTCATCAGGCACCTCTCATGAGACACCTTTTACCAGGAACCTCTCACCAGACACCTCTCACCAGACACCTTTTACTAGGCACATCTCACCAAGCACCTCTCATCAGACTCCTTCCACTAGGCACCTTTCATCAGGCACCTCTCATGAGACACCTTTTACCAGGAACCTGTCACCAGACACCTGTCACCAGACACCTGTCACCAGACACCTCTCACCAGACACCTCTCACCAGGCACCTCTCACCAGACACCTGTCACCAGACACCTCTCCGTCTTTCCAGATAATGGTGTTATATTGTGCCATGAGGAGGGATGGGACTCACAGCTCTTGGCGATGGCGAGTCGGAGAAAAAGTTCTCCTCTCCATAGCACAAGGAGCTGGCAGTACTGTTGAGACCCTGAGTTGCCCATGCATCAGGTCCCAAACTCGGCCTGCCTTGTTTGCTCCAAAAGGGGTAAAAAGAAGAAGGACAAGAAGCAGGCTGCAGAAGCTGTCGGATCAGAATAGCAATGCTCTATCTGTCCGCCTGTCGGAGCTTCCCTCCTAGACCAGCTGCCAGCCAAGGCTAAGGGCCTGGTCTGCCCTGTCATAACATAACGTTTTCAGGTTGCATTTCCTATTCTTAGGATAAGGCTTGTATCCTTTATAATGCGCCCCTCCGACCATAGCCGTTACCACAAATGTGGGATAAGCTGTGCTGTAGGCTAGTTGCAGATCAATCGACACCTAATAGATGGTGTTTTGGACATCAGTCCGACTGCAGTCACATCCACACATGTCCTAGTTCCAGTTTAAGGCTAATGTCCTTTGTGTCATGTTATAAACATTCACCCACCCGTGGACCCAAATCAAACCCGCTGCTCTTATCATTGTTTAAAAAAAAATACAAACCAACTAATGAAACATTAAACATTGGACAAACACGCCAACCTTATCTAGGCCAATATCACGGGCTCTGGGTGGCAGGCGGCGCCATTTTGATCCCGTATTTGAAACAACTGGCACTAGGATGTGGTCTCGTCCCTCCATTGTATCCCTGGCAAGGATGTTGTTATCACCACAATGGCGTTATTGTTTGGTTAAACAGTTTAACAGTTTAACAAGTTATCAGCTAGAGTCTGATGGCGACGACTGGGGAAACTAGCATATGGAAGGACAAGCAGGCCCAGATAAAGAGCCTTCTATTGATTCTGAGGCAGGTTTTCGATCAGTACCGATTTGTAGGCAGAGGTCAAGTTCTCGTCTGCCGGCGCCAAAGTTTTGGGTTTGAATCCGCTTTCATGTGAAAATTCATTGTTGACATAGGGCTCCTAGATTTGACCCACCAACAACTGGCATTGGGAGATGTTCTGTGATGTACATGCGACAGACGACATGTCGATCCCCTCAAATAACAGATGCTGATTAGTCTAAAACAAAGCTCGTCCAGTAACGTATGTCCCACATGCCATGATGAAGGGTGTAGGCTGTTAACACTGGAAACCCTGGAGGCTGCCTTATGCCATTTAATGTGTGTGCAAGCTACAAGCTTTTGCCGAGACTGCTGCATGTTTGACCTTTACATAGGGCTGTGATAAGCATTATACACAGTTTTCGCTTGTATCAAGCAGTTGCGGTGTGACCCGTTTGCCGTGATCTTGGTAGGCAACCCACACATTTTAAAATCTATTACCTTGTTTATTTTCTTTTTCAGCATTATTCCATAAAATAGAAGTAGCGGAGTTGTTTGTGTTATTTACAGCTAGGCTGCGATATCCACACCTTTAGGCCCTACACATCCGATTTCTGTAAACTCTTAGTTGCTTTTTTACTACCTGTTTGTTAAGGACATAGAGGGCAGACCCCCAAACCAAAGGGTGGGGGTGGGTGGGGGGGGGGGTATATTCTTGTTTAACTCAAAAAGGGTCCGGTAAACTTGTTTTGTAATGTCACATTTTACTTTCATCTATCTTTATCGCTTGGTTATTGTTGTTGTGGTTGTTTTGTTGTTGTGGTTGTTTTGTTGTTGTGATTGTTTTGTCGGTGTTGTTGTTGTAGACAAAACAACAATAAAACAAATACAGAATGATGCTGTTATTGATAGAACCCTTCAGTCTTGCTTTCGTTTTCTCTGTTAGAAAACACACCCTTTTTTGCTCTGTCGGTAGGTAGAGTATCTAACGTTTCTAGCAGATCTTCTTTGGTTCCAGTATTCAATATAGAGGACAGAATTCGATTTGACCGAGGGGACAAATAAATTAAATTCGTTCAGACATAAACAACTGACATCATTCAATTCAGATATTTTGCCTTGTTGACGCTAACTTTTCTATCATTCGATGTAATTATATCGTTTCCTTCAGTTATGACATCCCCCAGGGCGGCCACACAATCGTGTGTCACAGACCCTCCTGACGAGGAGTTTAATCGTGTCCTGACATGAACTGGGTAGGGAACGTAATTATTGGGACTTCCCACAGGCCCGGAGTGTTGCCTTCTGGGATCTCTGCCGTCTTTGGATTGCCCATCTTTTCACAATCGTAGCAGAAATTAGCGTGTATGCTTTCTGGGTTGAAATTAATGATATCATGAACTATTTAGAACTATTTTATTGCAGCTGATTGTGTGTGTTTGTGTGTGTGTGTGTGAATGTGTGTGTGCATGTGTGGATGCGCGTGTGTGTACATGTATGCATGTGTGTGTGAGTGTGTCTCTATGTGCAAATGTGTGTATGTGGGTGTCTGTACGTGTGGATACGCACGCATGTGTCATGTCTATTTGGGGCACATTGGGATAAATGTGTGATAGTCGGGAGAAAATATGTATAGTTTCCACATTTCGACTGTTTGGTAGTTTTTACATCCGTGTGACTGAACTACCCGCATTCTAGACTGCAGATCAACAGGCAGAACCCCAGATACCACGTTCAACTTTAAAAGAAGTTATCATTATTGCACCCGAAACATGCACACAAGGTCGGGGTCTCCATAAGTTCATTGCGTGTAAGGTCGTCCTGGTTTACATATCACTGACTGTGTAACAAGGGAAATAACCAAACCATCACCATTATCATCATCATCCCCGTGATGCGGTTATACATCACACAACAGGCTCATAGTCTTGTCTTCATTCAGCCAATTCAATTCTTTCGGTAACATGGATATAACCCTGCCAAGTTCGTTTGGCTCCCTGTCATCGTTTGTCTGAGGGTTTCTCAAGAGCATGCTCGTGTCCTCGACCCCCTCTATTTCACACTTCAGTGCCTGTTCTGTGTTTCTTTGTCCGTTTCTCCTGACGATTTACGCAATTAATATTTGATCTCGAAAATCGTGTCTGCCACTAAAACAGTGAAGATCAAAATCTGTTCCTAAATTAGAAGAAAAAACCGTCTACATATAAAATTGGCTGTCACCCAAAACTAGCACTTACACACACACACACACACACACACACACACACACACACACACACACACACAATCTAGGATCTATAATAAACAGCAGCATAGACTTCGGGGGAAGTCAAAAGAAGGGCGGCCATAGCGGTGCAAAAATTAAACAGCAATAAAAGCCTATGGTTAAGCTCTAACATGGAAATCAAAGTCAAAATTTTTAGAGCATGCGTCTTCCCATAGCAACATACTTATGTGAGTCGTGGATTATCTCCCGTCTTCCCTGTAGCAACATACTTATGTGAGTCGTGGATTATCTCCCGTCTTCCCTGTAGCAACATACTTATGTGAGTCGTGGATTATCTCCTGTATTCCCTGTAGCAACATACTTATGTGAGTCGTAGATTATCTCCCGTCTTCCAATAGCAACATACTTATGTGAGTCGTGGATTATCTCCCGTCTTCCCATAGCAACATACTTATGTGAGTCGTGGATTATCTCCCGTCTTCCCATAGCAACATACTTATGTGAGTCGTGGATTATCTCCCGTCTTCCCTGTAACAACTTAGGATGTGAGCCGTTGACTATCTCAAAGTCCTTACAGAATAAATTGTTGGCTTCTGAGCTGAAATGCTATGGAAAGATTATCTGAATGAATGCATAAACAAAGAAAATTAGAAATGCTGATCTCCCAAAGTATCTGAACACTAAAGGAGACTCGTTAGTCAACAGTATCTTGACTCGCAGTTAAACTTTTTTGGCAAGATCAAGCGCCATGGTACTAGGAAAGAGGGGCAGGGGCCGACAAGTATGAAAATTGGCACATGATGTAAATGGGAGATGTGGGAAAGTGCACGGACCTGGAGATCCGGCGAGACAGCGAGTTTCTATCAGGTCCACAGGCGATGAGAGCAACGTTCTGTACAGGACAAGATACATAATGATGATTTGAGAAATTAGTAACAACCAGAATCAAGGCAAGACAGGAAAACCAAACCATCAATACGGAACTAAAACGTGTCATTCAATCACGGACAAAGCTGTATAACTCTGTACAAAGGGAGTGAATTTAACTTTTATCCGCAAACCAGTTACCGTTCCTGTCTTTACAAGCTGATTATTAAGCGAAACACATTGGAAACTGGGTGGGGGAGCACTCAGCCTGAATACCGGGGGGCGGGGCGGGGGGGGGGGGGTGGTGGAAGGAAACGACAGGGGCATAAGTCTTGTTTACATGCTTAGCCCCTTTTGAAAATGTGTGTGTGTGTGTGTGGAAGGGGGGGGGGGCGGGTGGGATAAAAAAAGGGTGGGGCAAAGTAGCCTATTTCAGAAGAAAGTGACACATTGCAGAAAAAAAAAGTAGCGCATTATGAAAGAAATTAATAAATCACAGAAGAGTGTAACATATTACACAATTAATTAACACATTACAGAGAAACGTAACATGTTACAGAAGAAATTAAAAAAGCTACATAGTCACATCTTTGCAATTTTTCGTTATTTTGAAGCCCCACCCTGGCTCTTGCCATTTGAAGCCCCACCCTGGCTCTTGCCAGGGGTCACAATATAACTCGGCCATAAATATGGTCTAATGGCTGAACTCGGTTTTCGGTACCTCTCCACGGGTGATCCTCGTCCACATGGTGGCATTTTGTGTCATCGGGTGTTTGTCGCTTGTGTGATGTCCTAGTGGGGTAATATGTATTACTTCTGCACAGGAAAAAGGACACCCTACAGAGGAAAGTAACTAGCTACGTACAAAATTAACATAGTACATAATGAAGCAAATCGGTACAGAAGAAATTATTAATCCAGTGAACTGTGACTCAAAAGCTTTAAGAAATGAGGACGCAGAACAACGTACACAACACAAAACTACACAACACTACACAACACAACACAACACTACACAACAATACACAACACAACACAGATCGACGTTTTAGCAGGAGCCTTTCTCGACATGAACTGAACTACACAACAGTTACAAAGAGGAGAGAACTCCATTCACCAAGGGGTCACATGAGAAAATTTAAAAAAAAGGGCGATTTGGAGTAAATGAAATGAAATAAAATGAAGGAAAGCTAAAAAAAATAATTATAATGTGCCAATAGTAAGACTATTTAGATGAAAGTATCTTGGACACTGATGTTTTCTGGATTTAGAACACCTAGGCTGTGGATGAGGCGATTTTCAAAGCAAGGCTTGTGGCATCATCGCGAGATCAAGATTTTATCACGGTGACAGATATTATCTTAGCCCCTGAGGTAAGAGCTGTTGAAATGAAGAGGGATTGGCCGAAGTGTCTTTTTGTCAGTATGGGAGATTTGCTCCCCAACCGATCAGCTAACTTCATGATAATTTCTCCAATGTATGCCTTGTATCTTTTGCAGATTATGGCATAATAAAACGTAGTAAACATAATTTATACTATAATCTTGCCCTGGTGATCATACCACAACACCTCGCTTTGGAAAGCCTAGGTGTTCTTAATCCAGAAGACATCAATGTTCAACATACTTTCATCTAAAAAGTTTTACCATTGTCACATTATTATGTATTTTGTTAGCCTTTCTTTGATTTATTTCATTTCATTTATTCCAAATCACCCTTTTTTTTTAAGTTTCTCACGTCACCACTTGGTGAATAGAGTTCTCTCCTCTTTGTTACCGTTGTATAGTCATTTCAGGTCGAGAAAGGACCCCAAACGTCAATTTGTATTGTTTTGTGCACGTTATTTTGCTTCCCCGATTCGTTAAGCTTTTTAGTCACAGTTCACTGGATTAATTCTTTGGTATCAGCTTGATGACATTCACCCCTATTGTCACCACTTAAGAGAATAAAGTAGCATGTTATGGAAGAAAGTAACACGTTACGGAAGAAGGTAACGCGTTACAGAAAAAAGTAACATGCTACAGAAGAAAAAAACGTGGTACAGAAATAAGTAACATGTTGGAAGCAAGTGACAGGGTTCAGAAGAAAGTAAAACGTTACAGAAGACAATAATTTTATGCCGGAAAAAAGTGACAAGTTACGCAAGAGAGTAACTTGTTATAAAAGAAACAGTTATGTCACAGAAGAAACGAAATATTTACACTTTAAATGTGACCATTTTACGGAAGAAAGAAACATTTTACAAAACAAAATGACAACTTAAAAACAATCTAACATTTTACTGAAGAAATTCACATGTTACAAAAAAAAAAAAAAAAACGTGACAAAAAATTAATTTCTTTGTAAAAAAGTGGCCACGGGTAAAAGTCACAAAACATTCAGAATGAACTCGTCTTGTACAAATTATAGGCAAGCAATTGGAATCAACAGAAGCTTGTCACGAGTGGCCGGTGCACAGGCTGCTAATGAAACAGCTCCAGTCATGCTCCATGGCCGAGTGAAGCTCCCATCCCCTGAGGTTGCCAAGTTTTGTTGTTTCAGGCATTGTGGGTTGCTGTTTTTTGAAGGACTGGCTTGTTAGCTCAGACAGTTGCTTTGTTTTCGTTCATTCATGTGTAAAGGTTATTTTCTCTTCGTTCACTTACTTGCTGATTCGGTCATGTCTTCAGTAGTTCATTCATTAGTCCATTGTTAATTTTTTCCTGTTTTCTATGTATTGGGATGCAACCGCTGTTTTTTCTTTTTGTTTGTTTGCTTGTTCAGTAAGTGGTTAGTAAAATAGTTCTGCTAATAACCCTCTTTCTTTCTTTCTTTCTTTCTTTCTTTCTTTCTTTCTTTCTTTCTTTCTTTCTTTCTTTCTTTCTTTCTTTCTTTCTTTCTTTCTTTCTTTCTTTCTTTCTTTCTTTCTTTCTTTCTTTCTTTCTTTCTTTCTTTCTTTCTTTCTTTCTTTCTTTCTTTCTTTCTTTCTTTCTTTCTTTCTTTCTTTCTTTCTTTCTTTTTCTTTCTTTCTTTCTTTCTTTCTTTCTTTCTTTTCTTTCTTTCTTTCTTTCTTTCTTTCTTTCTTTCTTTCTTTCTTTCTTTCTTTTGTTTCTTTCTTTGTTTGTTTGTTTGTTTCTTCTTTCTTTCTTTCTTTCTTTCTTTCTTTCTTTCTTTCTTTCTTTCTTTCTTTCTTTCTTTCTTTCTTTCTTTCTTTCTTTCTTTCTTTCTTTCTTTCTTTCTTTCTTCTTTCTTTACATTTTTTCTTTCTTTAACAGCCAAACGAATCCACTAATGGGCCGACTCACATTACGCTAACGTGATTGCCAAAGAACACCGGATTGAAGATCCTCCACATTCTCGAACGAGGTCTGTAACTAGGTGATTAGTCTAGCCTGGGAAGTTACCGTAACTCCATCACCAGGCGCTTTGCCTGCCGGGTCTAAGGTCTTGTGTTCAAATCCTCGTCAGGTGGGCCCAAAAGAAAAAAAATTGACCATAGCTACTATAGACCCAGCCGAAACTGGGGAGCAGGGCAATATATTGGGAAATAAAGGCTGTTGGCACGATGTTGACCACATCAAGCATCGAACGCCGATTGGTCTATACGCCATGAGACTAGCACAATATGCCAGATCTGCAGTGCGCAAAAAGGATAGTTTACTTACTTCGGTATGGCAGCATATTTGATTTCACTGGGATAAACAGTCGTTTGTTTGATTTACTGACACCCAGTGAAAACAGGAATGTCCTGATGTATTCTCAGCGTCCCCTCTGATGTGTTTCTGTCTTGGTGTGGTAGAGCCCCGCCGAGCTCCAGCGAATACAAGAGCCTTGACGACGGTAGCCTAGCTATTGGTAGGGGTTTCTATGTCGGCCAGGGAAAACAATAGAAGCCAGAGAAATAGAGACGTCAAACTATTAAG
The DNA here is from genome assembly GCA_905116865.2 of Candidula unifasciata. Lineage (NCBI taxonomy): Eukaryota > Metazoa > Mollusca > Gastropoda > Stylommatophora > Geomitridae > Candidula > Candidula unifasciata. The sequence goes on from CAJHNH020000562.1 coordinate 20,304, forward strand.
GTTGTCCGGTTAGTCATGTGTGGAAGCTCACTAACTCCTGCAGCAAGGCTCAGGCATTATGGTAGGCTTTTAAATTGTCAATATTTATAATTTTAGCGGTTTTCCTATTATACTTTTTATATTTGTATATTTTGGTACTTATCAATATATGCCAGTTTGTTTATCCCCACTTCGTAGGTAGGCTAGTAACAGTCAAAGGCTTCACTATTTCTGCTTCACCACCTTGGGAGTCGAGGCTGGTCTAAGGTTTCACTTCTCGCCCTCCTGAACTTCTTCTTCACCACCTTGGGAGTCGAGGCTGGTCTAAGGTTTCACTTCTCGCCCTCCTGAACTTCTTCTTCCCCACCTTGGGTGTCGAGGCTGGTCTAAGGTTTCACTTCTCGCCCTCCTGAACTTCTTCTTCCCCACCTTGGGAGTCGAGGCTGGTCTAAGGTTTCACTTCTCGCCCTCCTGAACTTCTTCTTCCCCACCTTGGGTGTCGAGGCTGGTCTAAGGTTTCACTTCTTGCCCTCCTGACCGCCTCGACTATACACACATCACCTGTTGTCAAGTTTCTATGATGTTATCTTCCATCTTGTTTTTGGTCTGCCTAGCGCTCTACACGCCTATGCTCCTTTGATATGCCGTTTACGGCGTTCTCTGTAAGTCGACCAACCACTGATGTGTCTGTCTTTGTTCGCAATTTTGAATCGGTTCTGACTCGACTTTTTCTCTGATAGCGTCTTTTCTTATTGCACCTTTTCTGGTCACTCCTTCAGACTTTCTCAGACATCTTATTTCCATAGTTGCTAATTATCTGTTCTAGTTGTATCAAACGGCTAGTGAAATCAAAACCGAAAATAGACCCTTGTCAAAATTGGATGTCAGGAGACAGGAGTGTGACGAATCTGCAGCGGTGATCTCTTGTGATGTTTCGTCATTTTTATTGATTTGTGTTCTTAACTGTAGTATTGTTACCGTGAAAGATAAACACACAGTACGGTCTTCCCTTTTCACGCAACACCTAAGCCAGGTCGACCTGAGATTAGGTTGACAGGTAACACCCAAGTGAGACAAGCCGGAGACATCGGTGTGTGAAATAACTAGTCAGGTGAGCGGTTGATAACAATGGTAATGCGTTTGTGATACCGTTGATTACCTGTGAGCTGACAGATTGTAACCAATGGTGTGTGAACCGGAAGTGGGATACCGTGTCATTTGCATGTCAATAGTATGCTCCTGCCTGTGGAGGAGTGCTCACCCCGAGCCTCTCTCACCACGTTTCAATCAATCAGTCGTGTGTCGTCTCCACACTGATGGTTGGCTGCAAGGAATCTCTGACATCTCTGTTTCTTGTCTCGGTTGTACACTCTTCCAGGCTGCAGTTAGTCCATCTCTGGATGTTGTCCTGCCACTTATCCAGGTCTTGCTCTCATGTCTTTAACTTTTGCCTCCAATATCTTACCATGTTTGAGTCAACTTCTGTTGTTGTTGTTGCTCTTAACGCATCCTCTTCTAAAAACAAATTGTTACTTACTACTATATGTGTTGACCACTTTTTAGGGGGGGGGGGGTGTAAACGACAAGGGTGGGGACGAGAGGGGGAGCGGGCGGATTTGACCTCATGGCTAGTGCTGTCGCCACGGACTGTGCAAGCTAGGATGTTCTGCCACCGACACAAAAACATAATCTTACTGTTGGTGGAACCCGGTCTTTCGCGCGAGAGCCCAAGGTTGTAATCGCTCCACCAGCTAATCCTTCTCTTTATTTGGGTGCAAATAGCGGTCGATTTTTGTTGAGTCCAGTCTGCTCGTTCTAAAGGTATGCATACACGATACACGGTCAACCAGGATGGCTAACTAGGAAAACAGATTTCCAGTGACGCTAGGTGTTTCGGTCGAAAGGTGCAACCACAGCATCTATGCAACAAACACACACACACGGCACATTCGTCACTCGTACAAAGGATAATCTGTTTCTTCTATTCTTCGCCACTACCGGATCTGGTAATCTGGTAATTTTAATTTCAGCTTCATAGCAAACGGGTCACCCCATCTTTGCTCCGCCCCCGTGCCAACGAAAAACACACAGAATGTTTATCACATTCTATACACACATATCTACCATCGCAGCCGTGGAACGATTCTTGTGGAAAGACTGACAAACTGCTGTCTCAGCAAATCTAGCATACACTTGCATTAAAAGCGTATGGTAGCCACCCGAAGTGCTAACACAAACAGTCTGACGTTAGAAATGCAGTTCATCATTGATGGTAGCAGAAGTCATTAAAAGATTTGACTACCGGATGTAAACTCCGGCAAAAAGTTCTGGTTGTTGACTCACCCCTGGACTTTAGAATAGTTCCAGACCTGAGTATTGCGTGAACATCCTTTTTACAGATAGGACTATTTGTATGCAGACTGTTTGTTCCTTGTCTCTCAGGCACATGTACTCCGAATTCGATGGAAACCCCCAATTTCCAGCTCCTAAAACATGTTGAGGGGTGGGGGGGGGGGGTAGAAGGTCTATTCTTGTTTTTCCCACCAAAGGGCCCTCTAGCCCACACGGGGAAGAAAAATAATACAGAAGAAAACAAAGCCGATAAAGAAACAATATAATAAGAAAAAGAACAACTTATATGTTGAGTAGTCTCTTCTCTTCTATCGTAGGAACAATAATAACAGACTGTCAGAGCATTTGAAGTCTTGCTTAGTCTTGTCTGTCGTAGGGTATAGAAATGTCTTAGTTCTTATTTCATATCTAGTCTCTATACATTTAGGCGTCCAAATAGTTTAGTTCTTGGTTAATGTTTAGTCTGTGTACATGGGGGAGTCCAAATTGTTTAGTTCTTCGTCAATGTTTAGTCTGTGTACATGGGGGAGTCCAAATTGTTTAGTTCTTCGTCAATGTTTAGTCTGTGTACATGGGGGAGTCCACAATAGTTTAGTTCTTCGTCAATGTTTAGTCTGTGTACATGGGGGCGTCCAAAATAGTTTAATTCTTGGTTAATGTTTAGTCTGTGTACCACAGGGTGTCCACATTTCGAATTTATTTCGTCTAGTCTGTTCAGCAAATTTAAAAGTCTTGGGTTTCAGTCCGCACTGTGTTGGTTTTTGTGTGTGTGACTTCATAACTGACTTTGGCTACCAGGTCGACCCAACCTACAAAGGACACCAGTCAAAATCATGGGAAGTAAAAGCCACCGGCGTGATGGTGACCACATCACTCAGCCAATACCCGTGGATCTATATAAATATAAATCTACCATCATTAACCGAATCCACCGCAGCCGTGAAACGATTTTTTACTCAAATTTTAGAATGTGTCCCTGCGGAGGGAAAGGTGTGGTTGGCATACCTCACTTCTTTTTGTTGTCTATTCTGTCCTTTTTGTGTACAGAGGTCCGAACCGATGAAAATCGCATGGTGAGCTGGCAAGACTATAGGCTGGACCTTGCAAAATTTGACGCTTTTTGTGTGTTGTTTGTCGACTCTGTGGCTAAGTCGATGCGAACGCTTCGTAATGCCGGGATGCCGGGTTCGATCCCAGCTGCGGGCCATGCGCCTTGCTTTGGTTTCGACAGTGGTATCAAGAAAGCCGACCGTTCAGTTGCAATGGAAAAACTACTGGACGTAAATTTGCCTAGAAAAATCACACAAAAGCCAGGGGCTGTTTGGGTTGGTTCTACAACGTCCTGTAAAGGATACGCAACTAACCTTTGTGTGTTATTTGCAACACGCGGAGGAGTCTCATTGTGCAACAAACTCACAGCACGAGAAAGAATGTTAAGACTTTTATTCTTGATGGTTTGATACAGCGTGTCAAGTGTTTCCAAGTTGTAGGTAAAGATGGTGTTGACACCTAGTTCTTTGAAGTCTGTCAACTACTGCCCTTCATAGTAAACGAAACAAGAAGGCGCTCAGCAAAACCTTTCAAGTGGAAACCCTTGCTCCCCCCTTTTGAATTATGTTGGTAATTCAGCATACTGTCATTGCATGCTCTCTCTTCTCATGCTCGATCCAGAGTGGTCATACCATCATTCATCGCCTGCCACTGTACGTCAGTGACACCATCATTCATCGCCTGCCACTGTACGTCAGTGACACCATCATTTATCGCCTGCCACTGTACGTCAGTGACACCATCATTCATCGCCTGCCACTGTACGTCAGTGACACGTATGTTCTGGTTCCGCAAGTGGTCCAGACACCATCCCTTGCTTCTCTGCCTTTGGTGGTCGGTCAAAATCAGCGGCACATATTGTAAAGACATCTTTCGTTATTGCAGTTTTTTTACGAACAAAGCACTGAACTGTCACAATCCGCACATCGAAATCTTTCACTGGCGAATGTCTGCTTTGACAACAGTTCAGTTTTATCCATATATATATATATTGCTGCAAAACGTTTGACGATTTTGTTTTTTCTATGGCAATAAAATGTGCTGGTCCCAGCCGCTGAAAATCTGTCGTGAGTTCATGTGTTTTCATAAACATGTGTTCCCAGTTTGTCGTTAGTTCATGTGTTTTCATAAACATGTGTGCCCAGTTTGTAGTGAGTTCATGTGTTTTCATAAACATGTGTGCCCAGTTTGTCGTGAGTTCATGTGTTTTCATAAACATGTGTGCCCAGTTTGTCGTGAGTTCATGTGTTTTCATAAACATGTGTGCCCAGTTTGTAGTGAGTTCATATGTTTTCATAAACATGTGTGCCCAGTTTGTCGCTGTTATGTCCCACACACATTGTTTTCTCTAAGCTGCACGCATTTGTCAATGATTGTCCACATGTTGGTGTACAACTTGATTGTCCACATGTTGGTGTACAACTTGATTGTCCACATGTTGGTGTACAACTTGATTGTCCACATGTTGGTGTACAACTTGATTGTCCACATGTTGGTGTACAACTTGATTGTCCACATGTTGGTGTACAACTTGATTGTCCACATGTTGGTGTACAACTTGATTGTCCACATGTTGGTGTACAACTTGATTGTCCACATGTTGGTGTACAACTTGATTGTCCACATGTTGGTGTACAACTTGATTGTCCACATGTTGGTGTACAACTTGATTGTCCACATGTTGGTGTACAACTTGATTGTCCACATGTTGGTGTACAACTTGATTGTCCACATGTTGGTGTACAACTTGATTGTCCACATGTTGGTGTACAACTTGATTGTCCACATGTTGGTGTACAACTTGATTGTCCACATGTTGGTGTACAACTTGATTGTCCACATGTTGGTGTACAACTTGATTGTCCACATGTTGGTGTACAACTTGATTGTCCACATGTTGGTGTACAACTTGATTGTCCACATGTTGGTGTACAACTTGATTGTCCACATGTTGGTGTACAACTTGATTGTCCACATGTTGGTGTACAACTTGATTGTCCACATGTTGGTGTACAACTTGATTGTCCACATGTTGGTGTACAACTTGATTGTCCACATGTTGGTGTACAACTTGATTGTCCACATGTTGGTGTACAACTTGATTGTCCACATGTTGGTGTACAACTTGATTGTCCACATGTTGGTGTACAACTTGATTGTCCACATGTTGGTGTACAACTTGATTGTCCACATGTTGGTGTACAACTTGATTGTCCACATGTTGGTGTACAACTTGATTGTCCACATGTTGGTGTACAACTTGATTGTCCACATGTTGGTGTACAACTTGATTGTCCACATGTTGGTGTACAACTTGATTGTCCACATGTTGGTGTACAACTTGATTGTCCACATGTTGGTGTACAACTTGATTGTCGACATGTTGGTGTACAACTTGACTTCTTTTCTTCTGCCTTGCTAACCCGCAGTGGAGCATAGGCTCTCAACCGACTTCACTATCGCATGTAACTCTTCCCATATTCTCCCCCATCTTGTTAACTTGACTCTCTAACTCTCTTCTCCCTGAGGAGTGTGTTGTTTTGATCTCCCTTTATTTCTATTAACTGGTCCCTTCGAAGAATGGCGGGTGTTCAAGGCTATGGCACAATCACACATGTAGAGCTATGGGAGAGAACTAAACAAGTTCCACTGGACCGAGGCTAAGAAAAGACGCTGGCGTTGGATAGGACACACTTTCAGAAAACCTAAAAACAATTTAACTAGAAATTCTTTACACTGGAAAGCACAGGGGAATAGAAATAAAGGAAGACCAAAAACACACGGAGAAGGGAGCTAAAGAGTGAAGTTAAAAAAGATGAAAAGGACATGAGGAGAGACGTGGGGAGAGACGTGGGGAGAGACGTGGGGGGAGACGTGGGGAGAGACGTGAGGAGAGACGTGGGGAGAGACGTGGGGGGAGACGTGGGGAGAGACATGAGGAGAGACGTGGGGAGAGACGTGGGGAGAGACGTGGGGAGAGACGTGGGGGGAGACGTGGGGGGGAGACGTGGGGAGAGACGTGGGGGAGAGACGTGAGGAGAGACGTGGGGAGAGACGTGAGGAGAGACGTGAGGAGAGACGTGGGGAGAGACGTGGGGAGAGACGTGGGGGGAGACGTGGGGGGAGACGTGGGGAGAGACGTGGGGGAGAGACGTGAGGAGAGACGTGGGGAGAGACGTGGGGAGAGACATGAGGAGAGACGTGGGGAGAGACTTGGGGAGAGACATGAGGAGAGACGTGGGGAGAGACGTGGGGAGAGACGTGAGGAGAGACGTGGGGAGAGACGTGGGGAGAGACGTGGGGGAGAGACGTGGGGAGAGACGTGAGGAGAGACGTGGGGAGAGACGTGGGGAGAGACGTGGGGGAGAGCTACATGACGAAGGATAGAAAGACTTGGGGTTAGTTGGTTGAGGAAATAGGCTCCATTGGAGAATAGAAGGCAGAAGAAGAATGGGAACTAGTACAATAATTGCAACATGTTTCCTTTTTTTCCCCTTGTAAAACCTTATGATTCTTTCATCTTTCAGAAATAAAGTGTGTATTCCTGTGTTCTCCATTTACGATTGGAGCATAGGGCCCCAGCAGACTTACAGTCCACCCCCTCCCTCCACCCGCATTTATCTGCAGCTCACCCAAAGCCCTCCGTAAGTTATCTAGCAGCCTATACATCTCTTATCATCGAGTTTGGAGGTTTCTCTCCCTCGGGATTCAACACAAGGACATTCAATTGTCAAGTTTTCTCGAGGTGTCCTAATCTCGTTTCTGCTGGGATTTGTGTAGGTAGAACTCTCCCAAAGTTCCACATGAGTGATTCTATCACAACATTAAAAAAAAGTAAAGTATGTAAAATGGTCGTTTACATTCAGTTCTAGGCTTGGTTAACTAGATAAGAATGAGTAGAAATGTAACTTATTTAAAAATAAATAATTCTGGAGACTCAAAAAAAATATCTAGATCCACTGAACTGTGACTGACAAGCCTAATGATGATGAAAAGGACCCCATCCTACCCGCCACCCCCGCCCACAGGAACAGCTGCTGCCCAAACTTTCGGCTGTTTATGTGTGTGTGATATGTGTGTGTGTGTGTGTGTGTGTGTGTGTGTGTGTTGTGTTTCCTTCCCTTTGCACCAACTTTTAGTCACAGTTCGGTGAATTAATTTCTCGATACCAGCTTCACTGCAGTCATCTCTGCTCTTATAACAAGAAAGTAACCCTTCAGTGAAATGTTTCAGGTAACCACAAGAAAGTAACCCTACAGTGAAACTTTTCAGGTAACCACAAGAAAGTAACCCTACAGTGAAACTTTTCAGGTAACCACAAGAAAGCAAGGACACTACTGACAACGAACGTTTGAATTCCCAAAGAACCCAGGCCAGCAGGACAGACACAAGAGACAACAAAACAAAGAAAGCAGTACTCTGGGTTCAAGAAAGTGCAGTAATTTGAAGAACTAATCAACCAGATAAATTCCGTCAGTGAATTCTGTGAGTATCGACTGTGTTGTGTTGTGTTGTGTTGTGGAAGCTAGCGACTATCTTAGACGCTCCGTCTTTTTTGTGCCTGAATGTTTACGTGGTTGAAGAAGAAGAAGCCATTTTGTGTTTGTTTATGTCATTATTGTGACATCCGTTGGTAGGGAACCGTGGTAAAAAAAAAAGGGCTAGACATTACCTCGTCGACTCAAAGGTTTTTGGTTCAAATCCACTTATAAGAGGATTTTGTAATAATTTATGTAATAATTTATCCAGACCCCCCCCCCCCCCCCCCCACCCGGGTCGACCCAGCCTAAAACAGATGCCAGAACACAAAGGCGGCCGAGCCTGCTCTTCAACACAAAACACATCACCAGTGGAATGCAGGTTGACCTAGCACAAATTACCTAATGCGCCCAATGACATGAGATAGATCGTTGTCGTCCTCTAAAGTGGGATGTGCCGTTGATGTTGGGTTATAAGGAAGAGTTTGAGTCGACATCTGTGTGTAGAGTACATAATGATGTCCTCTAAAGTGGGATGTGCCGTTGATGTTGGGTTATAAGGAAGGGTTTGAGTCGACATCTGTGTGTAGAGTACATGATGATGTCCTCTAAAGTGGGATGTGCCGTTGATGTTGGGTTATAAGGAAGGGTTTGAGTCGACATCTGTGTGTAGAGTACATAATGATGTCCTCTAAAGTGGGATGTGCCGTTGATGTTGGGTTATAAGGAAGGGTTTGAGTCGACATCTGTGTGTAGAGTACATGATGATGTCCTCTAAAGTGGGATGTGCCGTTGATGTTGGGTTATAAGAAAGGGTTTGAGTCGACATCTGTGTGTAGAGTACATGATGATGTCCTCTAAAGTGGGATGTGCCGTTGATGTTGGGTTATAAGAAAGGGTTTGAGTCGACATCTGTGAGTAGAGTACATAATGATGTCCGGTAAAGTGGGATGTGCCGTTGATGTTGGGTTATAAGGAAGGGTTTGAGTCGAAACCTTTGATTAGAGTACATGATGTCCTCTAAAGTGGGATGTGCCGTTGATGTTGGGTTATAAGGAAGGGTTTGAGTCGACATCTTTGATTAGAGTACATGATGTCCGGTAAAGTGGGATGTGTCGTTGATGTTGGGTTATGAGGAAGGCTGCGAAGGTTATAAGGAAGGGTTTGAGTCGACACCTGTGATTAGAGTTCATGATGTCCAGTAATGGTCTAGGAATTATGTCATAGTTGGCTGGTGCCTTCCTAGTGTCAGATGATAGTGTTATAGCGTGCTACACGGAGGCATGGGACACACAGCCCATAGCGATGGCGAGTGTGACTAGCAAGACCTGCCCGCGTTAAGAAAATGTTGACATAATTAGAGCATATAATTCCAGGACGGTTGTTGCCGTCATATGCATGTTCTGTGTTGACATATACTGTAGCTGTATAGCTTAGCATCACTATCCTGTGTTGACATATACTGTTGCTGTATGGCTTAGCATCACTATCCTGTGTTGACATATACTGTTGCTGTATGGCTTAGCATCACTATCCTGTGTTGACATATACTGTTGCTGTATGGCTTAGCATCACTATCCTGTGTTGACATATACTGTTGCTGTATGGCTTAGCATCACTATCCTGTGTTGACATATACTGTAGCTGTATGGCTGAGCATCACTATCATGTGTTGACATATACTGTAGCTGTATGGCTAAGCATCACTATCCTGTGTTGACATATACTGTAGCTGTATGGCTTAGCATCACTATCCTGTGTTGACATATACTGTAGATGTATGGCTGAGCATCACTATCCTGTGTTGACATATACTGTGGCTGTATGGCTGAACATCA
>CAJHNH020000562.1:35000-45000 GCA_905116865.2 Candidula unifasciata
GCCGGGCTCTGGTGCAACTTTCCGAGGTGTTGCAGGAGAGCCTTTAGGGGCAGGTCAGGGTATAGAGAGTACTCTTCTCGTTTCTGTTTGAAGTAATGGACTTCAACATACTTTCAGCATAACTGCTACTGCTACTACTACTACTACTACTACTACTACTACTACTACTACTACTACTACTACTACTACTACTACTACTACTACTACTACTACTACTACTACTACTACTACTACTACTCCTAACGCTACTACTACTACTGTTGCTCCTACAACTGCTGCTGCCTGTACTTAAGTATCACTATTATTACTATTTCCTTCTTCTCTCTTTTTCTTGTTCTTCTTCTTGTTTTTCTTTTTGTCGTTGTTTTTGTTGTTGTTGTTGTTGTTGTTGTTGTTGTTGTTCTTCTTCTTCTTCTTCTTCTTCTTCTTCTTCTTCTTCTTCTTCTTAAGTTATTTTTATTTTTTTCTTCAGTGTTCTATTAAAACAACGGTTGGCACGGTGTGTCTTTTTTCCAGCTATACTGTAACATTTTCCACTTTCGGCCAAATACATCCAATTTCCACAAATTCAAAAGTTGTAGTCTTCCACAACATTGTTGCTAAGGGACACTGCAATTGTTCTCTCAACCCCGCCTCATGCCCTCCCCGAGTCCCGGTTCCCCAAAGAGGGTGGACAAATACTCTCTAGCTGTAAGTCAGGAAACAGTGCTCAAGAATAGACTGATGCATGCAACGGAAACACGACCACAGCTCAAGAATAGACTGATGCATGCAACGGAAACACGACCACAGCTCAAGAATAGACTGATGCATGCAACGGAAACACGACCACAGCTCAAGAATAGACTGATGCATGCAACAGAAACACCGCCACAGCTCAAGAATAGACTGATGCATGCAATAGAAACACAACAGCTCAAGAATAGACTGATGCATGCAACGGAAACACGACTACAGCTCAAGAATAGACTGATGCATGCAGCGGAAACACGACTACAGCTCAAGAATAGACTGATGCATGCAACGGAAACACGACTACAGCTCAAGAATAGACTGATGTATGCAACGGAAACACGACTACAGCTCAAGAATAGACTGATGCATGCAACGGAAACACGACTACAGCTCAAGAATAGACTGATGCATGCAACAGAAACACGACCACAGCTCAAGAATAGACTGATGCATGCAACGGAAACACGACCACAACTCAAGAATAGACTGATGCATGCAGCGGAAACACGACAACGGCTCTAGCAGTTACTAATAATCATTGACCGAGTTGTGCATGCACTTATCCGAGGAAATCCAGGGGCATCATACAGTCAGTAATGTCTAACTTCTAGGGAAAAGTAAATAATTCTAATGAATCGAGATGTGAAGAAAAGATGCTGGCTTTAAATGGGGTACACTTTGAAAAACCCTGAGAACAATATAGCTCAGCCGACATTCCTCTGAAGCCAGAGTAAAAAAAAAAAAAACCCACGGATAATCAGCTAGAGAATAAAGTTTTAAAATAAAAGTAGGAAAAGGGAGAGACGCAAAGGATAGAACGAGTCGGCGGGAGTTGGTTGAGGGCCTGTGCTCCACTAGAGGAATAAGGGAATAAGAAGAGGGAAGACAACACCTGTGATTAGATAGCCTTTTGAAGGGATGGAAAAGACGCTAAAGTTGATGAAAGTCTTTCGCCACAAAGGACACTGTTTAACAAATGTTCATTTGTAAATTTCACCACCATACTGTTTGTAGGTGGGCGAATCAAAGATTGATTCGCTATATAGATAGACAGATATATATATAGATAGACAGTCAAATAGAATAGTATATAGATAGGTAGATGGATAGAAAGATCGATAGACAGATAGAAAGGTAGATATATAAATAATTTGACAGTCAGAAATATAGACAGACAGTCAGACAGACAAGTATTTAGACAAACATTCCTTTATTGTTGAATTGTTGTCGGAAAACTGACTCAATTGTTTGACAAAGAGAATGTTTACATTTTCGTATTTTATTTTTGTTGGTAAAACTCAATAACGATGGTGTTTGAAATCAGCTCTTGAAATTTCCCAATAAGTGAAGTTTTTACCTCGAGCACAGACTTGTCTTCCAATTTCCAGTAAACAAACAAACAGGTTACAAAGAGAAAATAGATTTGAATGAAAAAAAAAAAAAATAAGTCAACAAAAATTGTATCTCATCTTTCTCATTTTGCTTAGGACGGCACTGACAACATAATTTGTTATTCCGTGTAGCCAGTGGTCACATTTGAGGATCCAATCTAATTACTTGCGTGTTGATTTACGGCGGCAAGGAAAATGCACACTCTCAATTGATCACTAGTATATTTATTTAAGGGATTGGTTTTTAGGGTGAAAGGAGCAAGGGAGTATCTTACCATTTGTAGCAGTCATTGAAGAAATGGTAAACTAATATAGGGGTTGCCCACAGGGGAACCGATTTTGTTTGACAACTTGCCAATCATTGTTGGAATTGTGTCCCCCTGGGGAGGGCAACTTTGTGGAGCTCTGTGAGCCGGTCAGGGAATTTGATGTTTTTTGTTTTGCTTTTTAGGACTGTTCATTCAGGGAGATATCCACACTGACGGTACAGACCAATAGACAGACAATATGTGAAACAATAGACAGAAAATATCTTGTGGGCCGTCTTATATAAATACATTTTAAAAACAAAAGAATGGGAGAACATGCCCACAACTATGATTCTTGAATCCATCTAAGAATTCGAGGAAATGCGCAGAACGGTGAGTTTTGAATGAAGCTTACAGTTAGTGGAGAGGAGTCCAGTTGAAATGAGTTAAGAATTGACATTAACAGCACTCGGGGCATTCCCATGCATGCTCTGTCCTCATCTTCAGCAGCCAGCGCAGAGTTCCAATACTGATTGTTCAGGTCTAAATCTGGTTATATGTCCGCCTTGCCATTCCTCTGAGTGTAGTGAGCCGGCCAGACCCGCTGGTTACACCCAGGTGCCTCATTCTCTCGAGGCCATAATAAACTTCTTTGTCTACTGATTCCGTTGCTTGTTCCCAAAGGGCCTTGACTACATCTGCCTTGTCATGTATCATTCACCCACCCTATTTATTATCCACTACGCCGGAGTGGCCTGGAGAAAAGGACCAAAGTATGCTTACTACCCACAAACTTCCCACTGAAGCTTGCCACTCTGCTCAAACATTCCTGTTTTCACCTCTCTCAGCATGCTTTCAGAGTCTGTTACAATTACGACAGGTGTATAAATATTGTTCTCTAGCCACCGGAGAGCTGCAGTTACCGCCACCACCACCAGTCTCATGCTAGATGTTGTGATGTCGTATGCTAATCTGTCTCGCACTAAAGATTTTCCATTGGCTTTCGCTAAAAACCACCAGGCACTTCTCTTCCCTCTCAATACTGAACCATCTGTATAGATAATCAGATCACCTGGGTGCGAATTGTCGTGAACCAACTGTTGGACTTCAACCTTCGTTGCATCCACTGGCCACTCTGCACACCCGGCTCAATGTGACAAATACCCTACACAGGTTAGACTTTTGCTCTGGTACTCTGACCCACTTCTCTCTTCACCCGATGTTCTCTAGCATGCATACTTGTCTTTTTGTGTCTTTTGCTTGAACTATTCACAGTTTCCTCCTTTTCAGTCTCTGACCCTTGCCTGCAGCCAAGGCTTCAAACAGAGGGCGTTCTTTGTCTGCAGCTACTCTGAGGTATGACTTAGCCCGCAGTACCTTAATCCTATCTGCAATAGTCGCCAATACAAGGATGTATCGCATGCACACAATCGGGGTGTCTCTTGTACAACCCAGGATCAGCCGCATAGCTTCATTCTGTATGCGCTCCTGTTTCTCTAGCTGACTCTTCGAGACAGTGAGTAACCCCAATCCATAATCAATCACTGAGATGATTCAGTGCTGGTAAAGTGTGAACAGCATTCTCTGCTCCACGTCCATCGCCATAATCTTTAGTGCATTTAGACCTTTTTGAGCCCTTGTCACAAACCCCTCTATGGGATCCCTGAAAGACAAACGTCTGTCAAATGTGATACTCAGTTGCCGCAGTCTATTGTCTCTTTTGATGTCTCTGTCATTTATTTTGAGTCTGGGAATATCCGCTCTAATAATCCTGTTGTCCAAAGAACACTACACGATGTTTGCCTTGTCTGGGTTGATTACAGCACTCATCTCTAAATTATAGTCGATCACCTTATCTACTGTCGCCTGTAACTCTTGAGCTATTTGATTCCGATCTCTCCCCTTCCTATATTGCAAATGTCAATATTTTGCCAACTCCAGGTGTTTCCAGGTATGCAGTCTTGCTCGTAAAAACACCGAATAGCACAGGTTTAAATGCAGATCACAGAGGTAGTCCTAGAAGTATAATGCATGGTTTAGAGGTCCATGAACCCAGGCGGAGAGCTACCCGGCGAGGAGACAAAACGGCTGCTATCCATTTCACCAACAAATGATAGACTCCTTTTTCCATAAGCGCTTTCATCAAGATACTGTATCTGACTGTTGTAAGGGTCTTCTAAATCGAGTGCCTCTGCCACCGTTTCCTGTCTGATCTTGAAACCTTCAAAAGTGTCAAAGGCAGAAGTGGCTGCATTTGACCATGTGTCCTTCGCAGGCCGGTAACTTCCAAAACCTCCTGGAAAGAGCTTTCTCTGTTCCAAAAATTGTTGTAGCTTACCTGCCACTATATTCTCCAACCCTTAGTGGAGAGAAATATTCCTGAACCAGTATGTTAGTGAGAGAACTTGTACAGCATTGTGGTTCTTGGTCAGCCCAATGCTTTGAACGTTTTCGTTATTAAATACAAAAAGCTTGAAGTAATGGTCCCACCTTTGTAAAACTCCTTGCTGTCAGATCTACTGATCTATGCCGAGCTGATGTACCTGGCCACTTGGGGACATGAAAGTCCCTTTACTGGTTGTGTTCACCAGCTGTGTGGTGTAGTCAGCGTTCATTCAGCCGGAGGATTTAGGAACGCATGGCTAGTCTTGTCGGCACAGACTGTGGGTTAGGATTTTATTTTTAGAAGAAGTAACTCCAATCATAAACTTCCATTGTGTAATGGATAGGTCCTGGTCAACCACGGATCAAGGAAGCTCATCCTGTCAGACAAGTGCGTCAAAGTTGCGACTGCCAGGTTGGATGATGCAGATGGTGCGGAAAGGTGTCAGGGCCGAACTGAAAACTACGTCACCACGCAAAGACTGGCTGACTTCACTCGAGGCTGTCAACGAACTAGACAGCTAGGTTCAGAAATGATGACACGGTTGTGTTTACCCTCTGCTTGTTACTGCTTGTTACAGTAATTGCTGTGTCTACATCTGCCATCCAGTGACAAGCTAAACGCACCTAAATTATATACAAACAATCCAATCACCTGTTTGAGGGAAGTAGACCTACACATCGACTGATATTGCAGATACAGAAAACAGTAATGAGAAGTTTGCTCAGAGACGTTGGCCATGATGGGGTCGATACAACATATATGTAGACAGAATAATCAGTCCATTCAAAAAGCTGGACAAATAAATTAGTCAATAAAGACACCGGGACAAATAAATCAGTTCATAAGAGACAAGGAGAGGAACCAGTCAACGAAGAAACAGTCAGACAAGTATATCATAAGAAATGATCATAAAAATCAACCAATCGATCAATAAAGGAACCTGCAGGGAAAATAATTCGGTAAAGAAAAAGTCAAGACACATCAACAAGTTAATAAAGAAACGTACAAAGCAGTCGGTAACAGAACAGGTCGGAAATCAGTCAATTTCTACCTTGTATCACCTACCACTGACACTCCACAATAGATCTTCTTTGATTCCTCATTGAAAGAACCTCCTTCAGTATGGCTACACAGTTAGTCCACATCGGACTGGACACTGGGTCTATAACATGGACGTCAAGCTATGTGGGAGTCTCTGTAAGACCTCAGTCTTCGCAAACAATCATGCAAACAATGGACAACTTGTATAATACAAGTATAGTGCCATTTTCCCCACCTTAAGGCGTACTGGGCACATAGGGCTAAACTTGTATTTTATTGACCAATAGGCACTGGGTGAGTGCTGTGGTTAATATAACGCCGGTCGACTTTACTTCACAGGACACTACCTGGTGGCCATTTAATGCTGGGTCGACCTTGAAGCCAAGGTCATGTGATAACACAGTCCAGCTCCGCCAGGACCCGAATCAACGACCTTCCATCTGAGCCACTATGCCACCTTGTATACCGCCACACCACTGTGCCAACTATCCCACCTTGTATACCACCTCACCACTGTGCCAACTATCCCACCTTGTATACCGCCACACCACTGTTCCAACTATCCCACCTTGTATACCGCCACACCACTGTGCCAACTATCCCACCTTGTATACCGCCACACCACTGTGCCAACTATGCCACCTTGTATACCGCCTCACCACTGTGCCAAGTATCCCACCTTGTATACCGCCTCACCACTGTGCCAACTATCCCACCTTGTATACCGCCACACCACTGTGCCAACTATCCCACCTTGTATACCGCCACACCACTGTTCCAACTATCCCACCTTGTATACCGCCACACCACTGTGCCAACTATCCCACCTTGTATACCGCCACACCACTGTGCCAACTATGCCACCTTGTATACCGCCTCACCACTGTGCCAAGTATCCCACCTTGTATACCGCCACACCACTGTGCCAAGTATCCCACCTTGTATACCGCCACACCACTGTTCCAACTATGCCACCTTGTATACCGCCTCACCACTGTGCCAAGTATCCCACCTTGTATACCGCCACACCACTGTGCCAAGTATCCCACCTTGTATACCACCTCACCACTGTGCCAACTATCCCACCTTGTATACCACCTCACCACTGTGCCAAGTATCCCACCTTGTATACCGCCTCACCACTGTGCCAAGTATCCCACCTTGTATACCGCCACACCACTGTGCCAAGTATCCCACCTTGTATACCACCACACCACTGTGCCAACTATCCCACCTTGTATACCGCCACACCACTGTGCCAAGTATCCCACCTTGTATACCGCCACACCACTGTTCCAACTATCCCACCTTGTATACCGCCACACCACTGTGCCAAGTATCCCACCTTGTATACCGCCACACCACTGTTCCAACTATCCCACCTTGTATACCGCCACACCACTGTGCCAACTATCCCACCTTGTATACCACCACACCACTGTGCCAACTATCCCACCTTGTATACCGCCACACCACTGTGCCAACTATCCCACCGTGTATACCGCCACCCCACTGTGCCAAGTATCCCACCTTGTATACCGCCACACCACTGTGCCAACTATGCCACCTTGTATACCGCCACACCACTGTGCCAACTATGCCACCTTGTATACCGCCACACCACTGTGCCAACTATCCCACCTTGTATACCGCCACACCACTGTGCCAACTATCCCACCTTGTATACCGCCACACCACTGTGCCAACTATCCCACCTTGTATACCGCCACACCACTGTGCCAACTATCCCACCTTGTATACCGCCACACCACTGTGCCAACTATCCCACCTTGTATACCGCCACACCACTGTGCCAACTATCCCACCTTGTATACCGCCACACCACTGTGCCAACTATCCCACCTTGTATACCGCCACACCACTGTGCCAACTATGCCACCTTGTATACCGCCACACCACTGTGCCAACTATCCCACCTTGTATACCGCCACACCACTGTGCCAACTATCCCACCTTGTATACCGCCACACCACTGTGCCAAGTATCCCACCTTGTATACCGCCACACCACCGTGCCAACTATCCCACCTTGTATACCGCCACACCACTGTGCCAACTATCCCACCTTGTATACCGCCACACCACTGTGCCAAGTATCCCACCTTGTATACCGCCACACCACTGTGCCAAGTATCCCACCTTGTATACCGCCACACCACTGTGCCAAGTATCCCACCTTGTATACCGCCACACCACTGTGCCAACTATCCCACCTTGTATACCGCCACACCACTGTGCCAACTATCCCACCTTGTATACCGCCACACCACTGTTCCAACTATTCCACCTTGTATACCGCCACACCACTGTGCCAACTATCCCACCTTGTATAGAGAGTACTAAACATAAATGGAAGTAGAAAGGGGAAGAAAGGGGAGGAGAACGATAAGAGGGCGGGGAGGAAGAGAATAATAAGAAGAAAAAGCATACAAGAGAAAAAGCACGAGGAGGGGAGGAGGAAGAAGAAGAAGAAGAAGAAGAAGAAGAAGAAGAAGAAGAAGAAGAAGAAGAAGAAGAAGAAGAAGAAGAAGAAGAAGAAGAAGAAGAAGAAGAAGAAGAAGAAGAAGAAGAAGAAGAAGTAGTAGAAGAAGAAGAAGAAGAAGAAGAAGAAGAAGAAGAAGAAGAAGAAGAAGAAGAAGAAGAAGAAGAAGAAGAAGAAGAAGAAGAAGAAGAAGAAGAAGAAGAAGAAAAAGAAGAAAGAAAGAAATAAAACAAAGAAAGAAATGAAAGAAAAAAAAGAAGGAAAGAAGAAAAAAAGAAAGAAAAAAGGCAGTGAATAAGTTTTTGGCAAATTAGGCCAAGATTGAAAGAAAGAGAGCAAGAGGAATTCAAATAGATACACACCTGGATACTGTGGCCCGGTGTATTGCGTGAGACAAAAACATTTAACTGATCCTCGATTCTGGTGATCGTGTGAGATAGCAAAACATGACAGCCTACGCTTATCGGCACGGAACATGATAATTATTATTTTGCCATCACATGTAATTTATGTGTGTCTTCCCAGACACTCAGTTCTGAAACTGTCTGTAATCCTAATTGCTTCTGTCCTGATTCCTTCCCTAATTTCCTCTTAAACATGCGATCGAATGACTCATGGTCGCATGAATTAAAATTAATACCTGTATCATTCATGTCCTACTTGCAAAAGTGTGCATAACTTATATTGGCTATTGAATTTCATGCTGCTGGGACCATTTGCAATGTCTCATTGTCTGAAATATTTCACTGTTTTTGAGGATTGAATTCAAACTACTGCGTTGACAGGCAACCGACCGACCTAACTACTTTGCCCCTCCGGCTTCAGCAGTAACTTACTAAAAAGTAAAAAATAGCTAATTTAACCCTGAACAGTTAAATTTAAAATGGCAATTTGGATAACAATTGATACAAATTCCTTAGTAATCGTCGACATAAATACCAAATCCTTTCTTTACATCCTGACCAAGATTTAAGATTCCCATGAGATCACGTGCTCACTGTTTACCAATCAGACGCAGCGAGCGCGAGTACTTAGAATAAGGGACGACGAACAAAGTTGAAAGGTTGAGGAAACATCGCCGTATTTGCAATGCCGTGAAACTGGATGGAGGAACGTTGACAAAACTCTGGAAATCCATACCCTGGTTCTCTTCGTGTATTTATAGAGTTCTATGGGGTATCCAGTAGTGAACGCTGTGAAAGATAAAATACCCGAGACATTCTCCAAAGCCTTGCACGCCGGCGGACATTTAAACCGGTTATATAGTCAGTGTCGCACTCGGGACTGTTGTACGGAACAGGCTCTTTAAATTATCCTTTAGCTACATGTTTTTTTTTTTTTTTTTACTTAATTCCTTCAATGCAACGTTTATCCCAATTCTTTTGTTTTTTGGCTGTTAAATAACCCATTCTACCACAAAATCATCGCAGAGACTGTTTTTGTACATGCACTGTGTGGCAGGGACTGTTTTTGTACATGAACTGTGTGGTAGAGACTGTTTTTGTACATGAACTATGTGGAAGGGACTGTTTTTATACATAAACTATGTGGCAGAGACTGTTTTTGTACATGAACTATGTGGCAGAGACTGTTTTTGTACATGAACTGTATGGTAGAGACTGTTTTTGTACATGAACTATGTGGAAAGGACTGTTTTTATAGATGAACTATGTGGCAAAGACTGTTTTTGTACATGA